>RXID01022009.1:0-34809 GCA_005019695.1 Trichopus zeylanicus subsp. travancoricus | reverse complement strand
ACTACTACTATTGCTAATACTGCTATAGCAATTACTGCTACTGCTAGTACTACTTCTACTACTATTACGACTGCTTACTTCTTCTGCTACAACTACTAGGACTAACACACTGCTACTACCACTATTATCACTACTGCTATAACAACAACAACAACAACAACTACTACTACTACTACTACTACTACTATTGCGGTTACTAATACTACTACTACTACCACTACAACTACTACTGCTACTACTACATCTGCTACTACTACTTTTGCTACAGCACTGCTACTACTTTTACTATAATTACTACTTCTACTACCACTACAACTACTGATACAATTGTTGCTGCTACTACTACTGCTACTACTGCTGTTGATGCTGCTGCTACTACTACCGCTGCAACTAGCACTACTACTACAACTTTTGCTACCACTACTGCTACGTCTACTACTACAGCTACTACTACTGTAACTACTACTAATACTACCACTACTACTACTGCGGCTACTAGTACTACTAGTACTACTACTACTTCTATTATTACTATAACTGCTACTATTGCTACTCCAACTACTACTATTGCTACTACTACTTCTATTACTAATAGTACTAGTGCTACTACTACAACTACAACTACTGCTGTTCCTGCTGCTGCTGCTTTTACAACAGCTTCTACTATAACTTCTACCACTGCTAGTACTGTTGCTATGGTAGCTACTACTACTATTACTATTAGCACTACTACTACTACTATTACTACTACTACTACTACTATAACTATTACTACTACTATTACTACTACTACTACTACTACTACTGCGGCTACTACTACTACTACTGCTACTACTACTACTGCTACTACTACTAATACTACTACTACTTCTGCTACTTCTATTACTATTGCTACTACTTCTTTTGCTATAATTACTACTACTCCTACTAATACCACTGCTGCTACTAGTACTACTTCTACTACTAGTATTACTACTAGTATTATTAACTCTGCTGCAACTATTACTACGACTACTTCTACTAATATGACTACTACAACTACTATTTCTACTACTATCACTGATACTGCTACTATTACTTCTACCACTACTATAACTGCTACTACCGCTACTTCAACTAATGTTGCGACAACTACTACGACTTCTACTTCTACCACAACAACAACTGCTATTACTTCTACAGCTACTACTGCTACTACTATTACTACCACTACTATAGCTACTAATGCTACTACTACTACTACTAGTACTACTACTACTAATTCTGCTAATAATACTAATACTTCTGCTAATACTACTACTACTACTACTGCTAATCCTGCTACTACTACTACTTTTCCCACTACTACTACTGCTGCTGCTACTACTGGAACTACTACTACTACTAGTTCTACTACTATGAATACTGTTACTACAGCTGCTGCTAATTAGGTTGCTACTACTACTGTTAGTTCAACTACAACAACAACTACTACTACAACAACAACAACTACCAGTACTACAAGTACTACTATGGCTATTACTAATAATACTTTGACTTCTATTACTCTTAGTATTACTACTACTTAGAGTAATGCTGCTGCTACTACTACTGTTGCTACTACTACTACAAATACTAATATTACAACTACTATAACTATTATTACTGCTACTACTACTTCTACTGCTACTCCTACTACAAATACTAATATAATAACTACTACTACTACCACCACAGCTAATACTGCTACTATTACTTCTACTACTACTGCTGCTGCAACTACTACTACTATTATTACTACTATTACACTACTACTACTTTTGCTACTACTACTTCTACAACTACTACTACCACTAGTTCTACTACAAAAACTCCTACTACTACCACTATTGCAACTACTACCATTACTGCAACTTCTTCTACTATCGCTATTACTACTACAACTACAACTACAACTACTTCTATTATTGATAGTATTGCTACTACTACTGCTATTACTACTGCCACAAGTTCTACTACTACTTCTAGTACTACACTACTAGTACTACTGCTGCTACAGCTGCTACTACAATGACTGCTATAACTACTACTACTGCTGCTGCTACTACCCCTACTAGTAGTGCTACACTATTGGTACTACTAATTTTGTTGTTGCTGTTGCTGCGACTACTACTACTACTACAGTAGCTACTACTACCGCTACTACTTCTGCTGCTGCAACTATTGCTTCTACTACAGCTACTGTTGCTGCTCCTAGTACTACTATTTTTGCTATAACAACAACTACAACTACTGCTACAACAACAACTACTACTTTTACTACCGTACCTACGACTGCAACTATTACTACTATCACTACTACTATTACTGCTACTACAGCTGCTGCTACTACTAGTATAGCTAATACTGCTAATAATGCTACTATTGCTACTACAACTAGTAGTAATACTACTAGTCTTTCTACTACAACAACTACTACTTCATCTACTACTATTACTGCTACTACTACTACCATCACCACTACTACTACTACTATTGTTGCTGCTGTTATTGGTACTGCTACTATTACTACTGCTATCACTACAATAACTGCTACTACTACTACTACTTGTAATGCTACTGCTTCTGTTACTATTACTGCTACAGCTGTTGCCACTGCCACTACTACTCCTCCTACTACTACGGCTACTACTTCTATTACTACTACTACCAGCACTACTACTACTGCTACTACCACTGTTACTACTACTACTACTATTACCACCACCACCACCACTACTACTACTACTACTATTACCACCACCACCACTACTACTACTACTACTGCTACTACCACTGTTACTACTAATTCTACTACTACTCCTCTTCCTCCTCCTCCTCCTCCTCCTCCTCCTCCTACTACTACTACTACTATTGAGGCTACTGATGCTCCTACTACTACTATTATTGTTGCTGCTACTACTACTTCTACTACTTCAACTACTACTTCTACTTCTCCTCCCCCTCCTCCTACTACTACTACGGCTGCTACTGCAGGAACACTGCTACTGCTTCAACTACAATAATAATGGCTACTACCACTACAACTACTATTGTGACAACTGCTGCTACTACCACTAATACTACTGCTACTACTACTGCTACTACTACTGTTACTACAACAACTACTACTACTGTTGTTGCTGCTGTTACTACTACTACTACTTCTGCTACTACCACTACAACAGCGACTACTAATACTACTACTACTACTACTACTACTACTACTACTACTACTACTACTTCTACTGCAACAACTACTTCTGTTTCTACTACTGCTACTACAACTACTACTACTACTGCTACTACTACTGCTGCTACTACTGCTACAACCATTGCAACTACTACCGCAACTACTACTCTAGCTGCTGCTACTCTTACAACAACTACTACTACTACTTCTACAACTGCTACTTCCGCTGCTATTGCATCTTCTATGACTACTATAATTACTAGTACTACTATTACTACTACTAGTACTACTACAGCGGCTACTACTAGAACTACTTCTGCTACTATAACTACAGTTACTCATACTAATACTACTGCTTCTACTGCTACTAATACTACTGCTTGTACTGCTACTTCAACTATTACTACTACTACTGCTACAACTGCTACAGTTACTACTACTACTATGGCTCGAACTACTACTGTGGCTATTAGTGCTACTACTACAACTTCTGCTACTGTTACTACAATAGCAACTACTAATACTACCACTACTACTACTAATGCTTCTGCTACTACTGTTAGTACCACCACTACTACTGCTACTACTACTACTGCAACTAATAAACTACTACAACTACTGCTATTGCTGCTTTTACAACTGCTACTACAACTACTTCTACCACTGGTACTACCACTGCTACTGCAGCCACTACAACTGCCACAATTACTTGTACTACTATTACTACTGCTAGTATTACTACAGCGGCTACCACTAATACTGCTTCTGCTACTACTTCTGCTACTATAACTAAAGCTACTCCTACAAATGCTACTGTTGCTACTACTACTACTACAACTAGTATTACTACAACTACTATTAACTCTACTACTACTACTACTATTACTACTACTTCTACTATTATTACCACTATTACAACTACTATTACTCCTACCACTACTACGATTGGTATTGCTGCTACTATTATTACTACTATTATAACCACTTCTACTACTTTTACTGCTACAACCGCTACTGCAACTACCATTCCCACAACTATGACGACTACTACTTTTACTTCAACAACAACAACAACTACTACTACTACTACTACTGCTACTATTGCTACTACTACTACTTCTAATACCACTACAAGTACTTTTACTACTACTGCAACTACTACAACTGCTACTACAACAACAACTACTACTGCTACAAATATTGGTACTGCTACTACTGCTACTATGACAACTCTCAATACTGCTGCTGCTCCTACTATTGGTACTACTACGACTTCTCCTACTACTACTACAACTAATCCTACTGCTACTACTGCCACTACTACTGCTACTACTTCTACTACTACCACTACTGGTACTAATGGTACAACTTTTGCTACTAGTAGTACTGCTGCTACAACTGCTACTACAACTCTACTTGTACTTCTACTACTATTACTACTGCTGCTAATACTTCTACTACTCCTACTACTATTACTACTACTGCTGTTACTACTGTTACTTCTATTATAGCTACTACTGCCACTACTACTATTACTACTACTACTGCTCTTAGTACTATTACTTTTACTACTACTATAACTACAGCTATTACTACTACTACTGCACCTACTACAACTTCAGCTACTACCACTGCGGATACTAATACTGCTACAACAACTACTATTACTACTACTACTATTGTGGTTGTTGCCGCTAGTACTACTACAGCTACTGCTTCCTCTGCTACTACTGCTACAACAATTATTGTTGTTGTTGCTACTGCTACTACTACTTCTTCTGCTACAATAAATGCGATTACTGCTACTACTACTGCTGCTTCTACTACAACTACAACTATTGCAGCTACTACTACTGCTGCTACTTATATTACTACTATTATTGCTACTACGGCTAGTACTACTATTACTGCTGCAACTACTACTACTATTACTACAACTACAACTACTACAACTAATTTAACTACTACTACTATTACTACTACTACTACTACTACTTCTTTTACCACTACTATTACTTCCACTAATGCTGCTGCATTAACTGTCAGTAGTACTACTACTACTACTACTTCTTTTACTACTACTACTACTATTATAATTACGACTACAACTTCTACTACTGCTTCTACTGCTACTCCTACTACTACACCTTTTACTATTACTACTACAACTAGTACTACTACTTCGCCTACTACTGCAACGACTGCTATTATTGCAACTCCTACTATTACTACTACTATAGCTATAGCTGCGACAATAGCTACTACAACTATTGCTACTACTACTGCTGCTGCTACTACTACTATTGCTGCTACTACTACTACTTCCACTATAATTTCTACAACAATTGCTACTACTATTGCTAGCATTACTACTGATATTACTACTACTACTACTACTACTTCTCCTACTGCTATTGCTACTCCTACTACTTCTTCAACTACTATTGCTACTCCTACTAATGCAATTGCTATTGCTACTACTACTGCTACTACTTTTATTGCCACTACTACTATTAATTCTACTAGTACTACTACTACTACTACTACTTCTACTAGTATTACTACTACTATGACTGCTGCTACTATTGTTGCGATTGCTACTACCACTGCTGTTACCACGGTTAGTACTGCTACTTCTGATTTCACTTCTACAAATACTGCTACTGCTACTGGTAATACTACTATTAATACTACTACTACTACTATAACAAAGACTACTACAACTACTTTAACTGCTGCCACTACTACTACTCTAATTGCTACTACAACCACGACTACTACTACTACTGCTACTACTACTACTACTTCCACTATAATTTCTACAACAACTGCTGCTACTATTGCTAGTACTACTACTGATAGTACTACTGCTACTACTGCTACTTCTCCTACTACTATTGCTACTGCTACTACTTCTTTTACTACTATTGCTACTCCTACTAATGCAATTTCTATTGCTACTACTACTGCTACTACTTTTATTGCCACTACTACTATTACTTCTACTAGTACTACTGCTTCTACTACTTCTTCTACTGCTATTACTACTACTATGACTACTGCTACTATTGCTACGATCGCTACTACCACTCTATTACCACGGTTAGTACTGCTACTTCTGCTTTCACTTTTACAAATTCTGCTACTGCTACTGGTAATACTACTATTAATACTTCTACTACTACTATAACAAAGACTACTACAACTACTTTAACTGCTGCCACTACTATTACTCTAATTGCTTCTACAACCACGGCTACTACTACTACTGCTACCACTACTACTACTGCTATAATAATAACTACTACCTCTACTAGTACTACTACTACTACAGCAACTACTGCTACTCCTACTACTACTACTACATTATCGCTACTAGAGCTATAGCCACAACTACTACAACAACTACTATAGTTGCTACTATTAGTGCTACTGCTACTGCTACTACTACTACCTCTTCTACCACTACCATTACTACAGCGGATGCCACTACTAATGCTACTACTACTACAATGACTACAACTTCTCCTACTACTATTACTACTCATACTACTAATGCTACTCCAACTAATACTATAGTGGTTGCTACTATTACTGCAACGACTAATATTATTGCTACGACTAGTACTACTACTATATCCATTACTTCTGCTACAATTAATACTATAGCAAATACTACTACCAATACTTTCACTTCTACAACTGCTACTACTGCTACAAGAAGTACTACTACTAATACTACTACTACTACTACTACTACTATGGCAACAATTACTACTGCCACTACTACTACTTCCTGAACTACCTTAACTACTGCTACTACTACATCTACTACTACAATTGCTACACCAACTAATACAGCTGCTTCTACTACCACTACTGCTACTAATAGTACTACTATTGCTACTATGGCTGCTACTGCTACTACAATTACTACTACAACTACAACTACATCTACTACTATAGCTACCATTGCTATTGTCGCTACAACAAATACGACTACTTCTACAACTATGACAATTACTACTACAGCTACTACGATGATGACTACTATAGCTAGTACTATTAGTGCTACCAATACAACAAAAAATACTAACGTTACTACTACTACTACCACTACTACTACTACGGCTACTACTGATATTGCCACTACTACAACTTCCTCTACAACTTTTACTATAGCTACTACTGCAACTACTACTACTACTACTACTACTACTACTTTTGCTACGAGTATTACTACTACTACTTCTACTACTACAATACAAAACTACTACTACTTTTGCTACTATTACTTCTTCTACTACTACTACTAGTACTATTACTACTTACAATTCTTCCACTACTATTACTACTACTACTACTATTACTACTTCTAACACTAGTACTACTATTGCTACTATGGCTACTATTGCTACTGTTTCTACCATTACTTTGCCTGCTATAGTTGGTTGCCTTACTGCTACTGTTAATACTTTACTACCAACACGACTAATCTACTATGCTGTGTATACGACTACTATTGCTACAAAAATCCTACTGACCTACGATGACCACTTTTTTTTTATATTATGTTGCTGCGACTTCTACTACTGTTACTCACTACTACTGCTACAACTATTACCAAACAACTCTACACTAGTGCTACAATACAAACAAACAAATTTAACTATGTACTACGACTACTACTACAACTACATCCTCTAATAATTCATAACTACTTACTCTTCTTCTCTTCTTCTACAATAACTACTATTGCTACTACTAATATTCGTATTACTTCTTTGACTAATAATACTATTGCTACTACTACTACTCTACTACTACTACAGCTTCTACTACTAGTACTACTACTAGTACTACTACTACTACTATTGCTACTACTATAACTTATACTACTTCTACTATTTCGGCTGATACTACTACTGCTACTATTGTTGTTGCTACTACTACTGCTATCACAAGTGCTTCCATTACTACAACTACTACTAGTACTACTGCTACTACTGCTGCTGCTGTTGTTACCACTACGACAACTACTACAGTAGCTACTACTACTAGTACTATTACTACTACTACTGCTACTATTGCTACTATAGCTACTAAAACTACAACTACTACAACTACAAATTTTCCTACTAATATTGAAGCTACTACTACTACTACTACCACTACTACCGCTACTACTATTACTACTATTACCACTATGGCTACTATTACTACTACTATTACTACTTCTACCGCTGCTACGACTACTACCACTACAACTTCTTCTGCTACTACTAATAGTGCTACTACTACTGCTGCAGTTTCTACTTCGAATACAACTCCTACTATTCCAATTGCTACTACTACTAATGCTACTGCTACTACTCCTACAACATCAACGACAACAACAACAACAACTACTACTAGCACTACTACTACAACTTATACTACTACTACTACTACTACTACTACTACTACTACTACTACTCCAACTACTACTACAACAATTATCAATTCTGCTACTACCTATACTACCACTACTACTACAACTCCCACTACTACTACTCATCCTCCTCCTCCTCCTCCTCCTCCGCCTCCTACTACTACTACTACTATTACTTCTACTACTTCAACTACCACTCCTACAACTACTACTATTCCTACTACTACTACTACTACTACTACTACTATTACTTCGACTACTTCAACTACCACTCCTACTACTACTACCACTTTTATTACGATGACTTCTACTACTACTATGACTACTACTAACACTACCACTATGACTACTACAACTAATATTACTACTACTACTACTACTAATACTACTGTTGCAGCTACAAATACTACTACTACCACTACTACAACAACAACAACAACTACTACTACTACTATAACAAGTACTATTGCTACTACGACTATTATTAATATTTCTACAACTAGTACTCCTACTACTAAAACTACAACTGTAGCACTAGTACTACTACTACACCAACAACAACAACTACAACTGCTACCACTACTACTATTACTACTACTTCAACTAATAGTACTACTACTACTAATGCTACTACTACTACTTCTATTGCTACAACTATTGTTACTACTATTACTACTACAACTCCTCCTGTTGCTACTATTACTACTACTACTACTATACCTAGTACTACTAATACTACTACTACTATTACTAGTACTACTAAACCTATTACTATTAATACTACTACTATTATGCCTACTATTACTACTACTTCTGTTGCTACTACTACTACTACTATAACTATCACAACAAATACTTTGACTTCTACTCCTATTACTACCACTACTACTACTACTACGACTACTACTCCTACTACTCTTATTACTACGGCTACTACTACTACTATTGCAACAATCACTACTATTACTACAATTACTACTTTTATTGCTACTTCTACTACCCCTACTTCTAATACTACTACTACTCCTACACCAACTCCTATTACGACAACAACAACAACAACTACTACTTGTACTACTGCTACTACAACTACTACAACAACAACTTCTACTAATGCTACAAGTACTACTACTACTACTACTACTACTACAACAACAACAATTGCTACTACTGCTGCTATTACTATTGTTATTACCAGTACTATTTCTACGACTAGTACCGCAACTATCACTACTGCAAATACAACCACTTCTACTACTTCTACTACTACTCTTGCTACTACTTCTAGTTCTACTATTTCTGCTACTACAGCTACTACTTCTATATCTACTCCTACTACTCCTACTACTACTACTATTACTACTCCTACGAGTACTGCTACTTCTACTACCATAGGTCCTCCTACTACCCCTACTCCTACACCAACTCCTATTACGACTACTACTACTAGTACAACAACAACAACAACTACTTGTACTAATACTATGACCACTACTAATACAACTACTTGCAATGCTACTACTTTTACTACTGCTACTTATACTACTACCTCTCCTTCACCAACTCCTATTACAACAACTACTACTTGTACTACTGCTACTACTACTAGTACTTGTAATACTACTACTACTACTACAACTACTAGTATAACTACATCTAATGCTACTACTATTTTTACTACTGTTGCTAGTACTACTACTACTACTACTACTACTACAACTACTAGTATAACTACATCTAATGCTACTACTACTTTTACTACTGTTGCTAGTACTACTACTACTACTGCTGCTACTACTACTAGTACTGCTACTACATATACTACTACTACAACTGCAACAACTACTACTTTTGCTGCTGCGACGGTTGCAACTCCAACTACTACTACTACTACTCCTACTTCTACTACTACTACTACTAGTAATAGTAGTACCACCACTACTACTACAATGACTACTGATGCAACTACTACTATTGTTGCTAGTTCAACTACTACTACTACTAATGCTACTGCTATAACTGCTACTACTACTACTAATGCTACTGCTATAACTGCTACTACTACTACTAATACTACTGCGTTTACTACTGCTAGTTCTGCTGCTACTGTGACACTATTATTGCAACTACTTCTACAAATACAACAACTACTACTACTCCTACTACTTTTACTACTACTACTACTAATGTTACTAATACCACTACTAGTACCACTAGTAATAGTAGTGCTACAACTACCCCTACTGCTGGTACTACTATTAATAACACTAACACTACTGCTACAACAACAACAACAACAACAACTACTACTACTACTACTCCTACTACTACTACTACTACACTTACTACTACTACCACTTCTACAACTACTACTACTTCTACAGCAACTACTACTACTACTCCTACACCGACTGCCACTACTACTGCTACAACTACTATTATTGCTACTGCTATTAATACTAATACTAATCCTAATACTCCTACTACAACCGGTACTACTACTACTATTACTACAACTACTTCTCCTCCTTCTACTACTACTCCTAACACTCCTACTACTGCTACTACTACTGCTGCTACTGCCATTTTTACCTCAGTTGCTGCTACTCCTTTTGATACTACTACTACTACTGCTATCAATACTACTGGTACTACAACTACTGTTACTACTAGAACTATAACAAGCACTACTGCTACTTTTGCCACAACTACTACTGCTACCGGTACTGGTACAACTACTACAACGTTGACTAGTACTACTAATGCTACTATAAGTACTACTACTTTTGCCACTACTTCGGGTACTAATTCTGCTGCTGCTACTACAGCTACTAATACTAATAATACTACTTCTACTACTATTGCTACTACTACTACTACTACCACAACTACTACCCCTACTACTACTACTACCACCACTACTACGACTACCACGACTGCTATTACTACTACTACTACTACTACTACTACTACTACTACTACTGCTATTACCACAACTACTTTAGCAACAACTACTACAACTACTCCTACACTGACTGCCACTGCTACTCCTACTACCACTATTACTACTACTACAATAGCAACAACAACTACTCCTACTACTACTCCGACAATCACAACAACAACAATAATTACTATTGCTACCATGACTTCTACAACAGCTGCTACTACTACTACGACTTCTTCTTCTTCTATGATTACTACTAGTATTACTACTGCTACTACTATTACTTATATACTACTACTTCTCTACTACTAGTACAATTGCTACTGCTACTACCCCTACTACTACTACTATTACTTATACTACTACTTCTCTACTACTAGTACAATTACTACTGCTACTACCCCTACTACTACTACTATTACTAATATTATTACTGCTATTGCTACTAATACTACAACTAATCTTAATACTCCTACTACTAGTGCTAATACGACTACTATTACTACTACCACTACACCTACAATGACCACTTTTCCTACTACTATCACTACTGCTGCTGCTATCACTATAGCTACTGCTACTAGTACTGCTACTACTACTACTAGCACCACTGCTGCTACTACTGCAACTACTTCTACTACTATTATTGATACTACAACTATAGCTACTATTGCTACTACTACTACTACTACAACAACAACAACTACTGCTATTACTATAACTACTGCTGCTACTACGATTACTACTACCACTATTTTGACTACTACTACCACTACGACTACTATTGCTACAACTACTACTACTACTATTGCTGCTACTACTACTACTGCTGCTGCTATAGCTACTATTACTACCACTACTACTTCTACTACTACTTCTAGTACTACCGCAACTTTTGATACTACTACTACTCCTACTACTATGACATCGACAACAATAACAATAACTAGTACAACTAGTACTACTACTTCACCTCCAACTACTACCACTACTACTACAATTACAACTACTACTAGTACTAGTCTTATTTCTATGATAGCCGTTGCAGCTACTACTTTCACTACTACTACTACCACACTATTGCTACTGCTACTTCTATAGCTACTACTACTACTGCTACCACTACTATTACTACTGCTGCTACTACTACTACTTATCCTACTACTACTACTACTGCTGCTATTACTACTGCTATTACTACTGCTACTACTATGCTACTGCAATTACAACTGCTCCTTTACTACTACCACTACTACCACTACCTCTACTACAACTACTACTACTCCTCCTATTACTGCTAGTACTACTACAACTACTATTACTACCACTACTACAACTACAACTACAATAGTTGCTGCTTCTCCTACTGCAAATACTACTACTACTGCAACTACTACTACTACAACTACAACTACAATAGTTGCTGCTTCTCCTACTGCAAATACTACTACTACTGCAACTTCTACCACAACTACTACTACTATTCATGCTACTGCAACTTCTACTACTAGTACAACAATAACTACTACGACTACAACTACTTCTCCTACTACTGCTTTTACATCAGTTATTACGACTACTATTGCTTCTACTACTACTGCTACTACCCCAACTGCTACTACTACTACTGCTACTAATACTACTACTCCTCCTGCTACTACTACTTGTTCTACAATTACTGCCACTACAGCTACAGCTACTACTTCTATTTCTACTCCTACTACTCCTACTACTCCTACTACTACTACTACTACTACTACAACTCGGACTGCTACTCCTACTCTAACTCCTCCTACCACTGATGCGGCAACAAAAACTACTACAACTACAACTACTCCTACTACTACTGCTACTACAGATACTACGGCTACCGCTACTATTATTACTTCTATTACCACTACTACTCTTATTGGTACTACTACTAACACTAGCACCACCACCACTACTACTACAACTTCTACTATTACAGCTACTACTACTACTACTTCTATTACAAGTAAAAATGATGCTACACCTAATCCAACTCCTACTGCTACCAGTACTCCTACTACTACTACTGTTACCACTACTCCAACTACTATTACTCCAACTCCTACTCTTACTACTACTATTAATACTGCTACTAATACAACTAATACTACTTCTACTAAAACTACTCATACTACTACTAATACTACTAATACTACAACAACTAGTATTATGACTACTACTGCTAATATTACATCTTCTACAACAACAACAACTACTACTACTACTACTCCTACACCTCCACCTCCCACTACTACAACTACTCCTACTCCTACAACTGCTACTATGGCCCTTACTCCTACTCGTACTCCTACTCATACTACTGCTAGTATTGCTGCAAGTAATATTACAACAACAACTACTGCTACTCTTACTACTCATACTACTACAGCTGCTACTACTACTACTGCTGCTACTACAACAACAACAACTACAACTACTATAAATAGTACTACTGCTACTCCGACTATTACTACTATTTCTACAACTACTACTCCTACTACTACAACTACAACTGCTGCATTAGTACTACTATTACTACAACTACTACAACTACTACTGCTACTACTGCTACTACTACTACCACTACTACTACTACTACTACTACTAATAGTACTACTACTACAAATGCTACTACTACTACTACTCCCACTACTACTATTACTACTATGACTACTACAGCTTCTGTTGCTACTATTACTGCTACTACTATACCAATTACTACTAATACTAGTACTACTACTACTAGTACTATACCTATTACTACTAATAGTACTAATACAACTCTAACTATTACTACTACTTCTATTGCTACTACTACTACAACTACTATACCTATTACTACAAATAGTACTACTTCCACTCCTATTACTACCACTACTACTACTACACCTAATGCTCCTACTATTATTACTACTACTACTACTACAATAATTGCAACTACCACTGCTTCTGCGACAATTATTGCTACTACTGATACTACTTTTATTGCTACTTCTACTACCCCTACTTCTACGATTACTATAACTCCTACACCAACTTCTGTTACTACAACAACTATTACTACTAATACTACTACTACTACTACTACTACTACTACTTGTACTACCACTACTGCAACTACTACTACAATTGCTTCTACTACTACTACCACTACTACTACTACAACTGCAGCTACTACTGCTACTCTACTGCAATTACTACTATTATTACTACTACTATTGCTAAGACTAGTACTGCCATTATCACTAATACTACAACTACTACTGCTACTACTTCTACTGCTACTCTTGCTACTACTTCTTGTGCTACTATTTCTGCTACTATAGCTACTACTTCTATATCTACTCCTACTACTCCTACTAATACTATTACTACTCCTACTACTATTGCTACTACTACTACCACTTCTCCTACTACTACCCCCCACCTACACCAACTCCTATTACAACAACTACTACTAGTACAACAACTACTAGTGCTACTACCACTTATACTGATCTAATGATAACTACTAGTATAATTACTTGTAACACTACTACTACTAGTATTACTACCTCTCCTACACCAACTCCTATTACAACTACTGCTACTTGTACTAATACTACTACTACTACTACTTGTATTGCTACTACTACAACTGCTAGTACAACTACTTCTAGTGCTACTACTACTACTACCACTATTGTTGCTATAACTACTATAGCTACTACTACTAGTACTACTACTCCTTCTAGTACTACTACAACTAATACAAGTAATGCCACTACTGCTGCTGCGGCTGCAACTCCTACTATTACTACTTTTGCTCCTACTTCCATTACTACTGCTACTGCTACTACTACTGCTGCTACTACTACTAGTACTAGTACAACAACTTCTACTACTCCTACTAGCACCACTACTAGCACTGCAATGACTACTAATGCTACTACTACTGTTGTTGCTGTTTCGACTACTACTACTACTATTACTTCTGCTACTACTACTACAATGACAAACATTAATACTTCTACCACTACAACAACTACTACTACTATTACAACCACTACTACTACTACTACAACCACTACTACTACTAATACTACTACTTTTACTCCTACTACTCCTGCTGCTACTGTGACACAACTACTGCAACTTCTTCTACTACTACAACTAGTACTACTACTCCTACTGCTATTACTACTACTACTACTACTAATGCTACAAATACTACTACTACTATTGCTACTATTACTACTACAACTACTATCCCAATAGCTACCGCTATTCCTACTACAACAGCTACTATGAATGCCACAACTACTACACCTACTATGTCTGCTACAACCACTACTGCAATTATGGGCACTCCTGGTACTACTACTGTTGCTACTACTACTACACCTAATACCACTCACACTCCTACCCTACGAATACTACCACTACCATTCCTCCTCGTCCTCCTCCTCCTACTACTGCTACTACTACTACACCAAATCCTACTACTGCTACTACTACTACTACTACGACAACAACAACAACAACTGCTACTACAACTATACTACTACTACCAATTCTATTACCCCTACATGTACTATTAATAATAGTACTGCTGCTATTGTTACTACCACTACTACAACTATGACTACACCTATTCGTACAACTGCTACTACTACTAATACTACTACTACAACTACTGCTACTACTACTACAACTCCTACCACTACTAGTACCACTACTACCGCTACTACTTCTACTACTACTACTCCTCCTTCTGCTACTACTACTACTACTGCTACTGCTAGTACACCTACTACTACTACTACTTCTACTACTGTTACTCCTACTGCTTCTACTACTGCTACGACTACTACTTCTACTACTGATACAGCTACTACTACTATGGCTACTACTACTACTACTACTACTAACAATACTAACAACTCCAACTACTAGTTTGACTATTACTGAACCTACTACTACTATTACTACTACTACTACTACTATTCCAACTACAATTTCTGCTAATACTACCACAACAACAACTGCAACTACTACGATCACTACACCTACTACTACGTCTTTTCCTACTAGTGCTACTAAATCTCCTTCTAGTACTACTGCTTCTGCTTCCACAACTACTATTGCTACTCCAACTTCTACAACCACAACTTCTGTTACTACTACTACTACTATAGCTACTACTACTACTAGCACTACGACTACTACTACTACTACTACTAGTACTATTACTACTGTTGATGTAGCTACCACTACAAGTGCTGCTACTACTGCTACTTTGTCTACTGCTACAACTACTACAGCTGTTGCTACTACTAGTACAACTACGACACCTACTACTAGTACTACTACTACTATTGCTATTACTACTACTAATACAAATGCAACTAGCACCACCGCGTTTACTATTGCGGCTACTACTACTACTGCTACTTCTACTACAACTGCTGCTCCTGCTGCTACTACTAATATTCGTATTACTTCTCCGACTAATAATACTACCGCTACTACTTCTGCTCTACTGTGACTACAACTTCTACTACTAATACTACAACTAGCACTACTACTAGTACTACTGCTACTGCTACAACTGGTACTATTGCTACTACTTCAGTTAATACCACTACTGCAACTATTATTGCTACTACTATTGCTACTAGTACTTCCATTACTACAACTACTACTAGTACTACTAGTTCTACTACTACTACTCTTGCTGCTGCTGCTGCTGCTGCTGTTACCACTACGACTACTGCTGCAGCAGCTACTACTACTAGTACTATTACAACTACTGCTACAACTATTGCTACTATAGTTGCTACAACGACAACTCCTACAACTACTAATTTTGCTACCAAAACTGGAGCTACTACTACTACTACTATTGCTACTACCACTACTACTATTACAACTATTACCACTATGGCTACTATTACTACTATTACTACTACATCTACTAGTGCTACTACTACTACTACTACTACTTCTTCTTCTACTACTACTAATAGTGCTACTACTACTGCTGTAGTTGCTACTTCTAATACAACTCCTACTATTCCAATTGCTACTACTACTAATGCTACTACAACTACTGCTAACACAACAACAATAACAACCACTACTACTAGTAGTAGCACTACTACTACAACTTATACTGCTACTACTACTACTACTTCCACTACTACTACTACTACAACTATTAGCAATTCTCCTACTACTTATACTACAACTACTACAACAACTCCCAATGCTACTACTACTACCACTCCCACTACTACTACTGCTACTACGATTACTATTACTAGTACTACTTCAACTACCACTCCTCCTACTACTACCACTATTACTATGACGACTGCCACTACTACTGCTACTACTACTAACACTACTACTGTGACTACTGCAACTAATATTACTGCTACTACTTCTAATACTACTGCTGTAGCTACTACTACTACTACTACTCCTCCTCCTCCTCCTCCTCCTCCTCCACCTCCTCCTCCTCCTCCTCCTATTACTACTACTACAGCTACTACTATTATGTCTACTACATCTACTACTCCTACTACTACAACAACTACTCCTTCTGCTACTACTACTACTCTAACTACTACGATTGCTACTACCACTACTACTACTACTCCGGTTACTACTACTACTACTACTACTACTACTACTACTTCTTCTACAACTACAACAACAAATATTTCTACTACTACAACTACTACTCCAACTACTTGTATGACTATTACGGCTGCTATTGCTACAACTACTATGACTCCTACTCCAACTCACTATTATGTCTACTACATGTACTACTCTTACTACTACAACAACTACTACTTCTGCTGCTACTACTACTCTAACTACTGCGATTGCTACTACCACTACTACTACTACTTCGGTTACTACTACTACTACTACTACTACTACTACTACTACTACTACTACTACTACTACTACTTCTACAACTACAACAACAAATATTTCTACTACTACAACTACTACTCCAACTACTGGTATGACTATTACGGTTGCTATTGCTACTACTACTATGACTCCTACTCCAACTCCTACTCCAACTACTATTCCAACTATAATTTTTGCTAATACTACAACTGCAACAACAACAATTACTACATCAACTACTACTACTACTACTCATATTCCTGCCATTAATACTATTCTACTATGACTACTACTACTACAACTACTAATTTTGCTACTAATACTGGAGCTACTACTACCACTACTATTGCTACTACTGCTACTACTATTACAACTATTAGCACTATGGCGACTATTACTACTATTACTACTACTTTTACCATTGCTGCTACTACTACTACTACTACTTCTACCATTGCTGCTACTACCACTATTACTACTACTTCTACTACCACTAATAGTGCTACTACTACTATTGTAGTTGCTACTTTTAATACAACTCCTACTATTACAGTTGCTACAACTACGAATGCTACTACTACTTCTATAACAACAACAGCAACTACTACTACTAGTAGTAGTAGCACAACTGCTACAACTTATACTGCTACTACTACTACTTCGACTACTATTGCTACTACAACAACAACTATTAGCAATTCTTCTACTACTTATACGACAACTACTACTACAACTCCCACGACTTCCGCTACTACTACTCCTACTACTACTACTATTACTACTACTACTACTACTACTACTACTACTACTACTGCTGCTGCTGCTGCTGCTGCTGCTGCTGCTGCTGCTGCTGCTGCTGCTATTACCTCTACTACTTCAACTACCACTCCTACAACTACTACCGCTATTACTACAATGACTGCTACTACTACTGTTACTGCTACTACTACTTCTACAACTACTAACACTACTACTATGACTGCTACAACTAATATTACTACTACTACTACTTCTAATACTATGCTGCAACTACTAATACTACCACAACAACAACAACAACAACAACAACTACTACTACTACTACTACTCCTATTACTACTACTATCGCTACTACTACTACTTCTACTACATCTACTACTCCTACTACTACAACAACTACTCCTTCTACTACTACTACTACTCCTACTACTACGACTGCTACTACCACTACTACTACTACTACTCTAGCGACTACTTCTACTACTACAACAACAACAACTACTACTGCTACTACTACTTCTTCTACAACTACAACAACAATAATTTCTACTACTCCAACTACTAGTATGACTATTACGGCTGCTACTGCTACTACTACTATGACTCCTACTCCAACTACTACTCCAACTACTATTCCAACTATAATTTCTGCTAATACTACAACATCAACAATAACTACTACTACCACTACTACTCATATTCCTGCAATTAATACTACTTTTACTATGACTACTACTACTACCATTACTACTACTACTACTACTACTACTACTACTACTACAAAAACAACAACTACTACTGCTGCTACAACTACTTTTGGTACAACTACTTCTGCTACTACTAATACTACTACTACTTCTACTATTACTACTCTTGCTACTACTACTACTTTGACTGCAACAACTACTACTACTGTTACAACTACTGCTAGTACTATTGCTATTGCTACAACTACTACTTCTTCTACTACTACTATGACTATTACTACATATACTACTTCTACTAAAGCTACAAATACTACAACTACACCTACTTCTACTATTAATACTACTACTATTGCTGCTGCTACTTCTACTACAACTGCTACTGCTACTACCGCCACAACTACTACTATGACTCCCTCTACTATAGCTACCATTGCTACTACTACTACTACTACTACTCCTACTCATACTACTACTGCTGCTACTATAGGTCTTGCTATTGCTACTTTTGCTCCTGCTTCTACTTTTGTTGCTACTACTTCAACTACTGCTACTACTACTACTCCTACTACTACTACTAATGCTAACAACTGCATCTACAACTACTACTACTAATACTATTACTGTGAGCACTACTGCTACTACAATTACTATTACTTCTACTACTGCTATTACCACAGCTACTTCAACAACTGCTACTACACTACTACTACAACTACAACGACTACTATGACAACTACTATGTTGGCTACTTATTCAACCGCCACTACCACTGCCACTACGACTATTGTTGTTGTCGCGGTTGCTACAACTATAACTACTTCTACTACTACTGCTGCTACCTCTACTTCTGGAACTACTACAACTGTTACTTCTGCTACTACTATAACTTCTACTGCTACTTTTGCCAATACTCCTCCTGCTACTACAACTTCTACTACTACTTTTGCTACTATTACTACAACTACTACAACAACAACTACTACTGCTGCTACTACTAGTACTATGACTTCTACTACTACTACTACTCAAACTACCACAACTATGCCTACTACTACTGCCACTAGTACAACTACTACTACATTTTCTACTTCTACTACTGCTGCTACTGCTACTACTGCCCCGACTGCTCCTACTATTACTACTACTTCTGCTTCTACTACTACTATAGCAATTGGCACTACTAGTACTACCACTACCACTTATGCTTCTACTACTACTACCACTACTACTACTACTATAGTGACTACTGCTACGACTCATACTATTACTACTACTACTATTACTACTACTACTACTGCTACTGCTTCTACTACTATTATTAGTACAACAACTACTACAACTACAGATACTACTGTTGCTACTATTATAGCGATTACTACAACTATTATTGCTATAACTACTTCTACTACTACTGCTGCTACTGATACAACTCCTATTACTTCTCCAACGACTACTACTACTAGTGTAGTTGCTGCTACTACTACTAGTACAGTTGCAGTAGTAGTAGTACTACTAGTAGCAGCTACAATAGAAGTGGTAGTGGTACCAGTAGTAGTAGTATTAGTAGAAGCAGTAGCAGTGGTAGCAGCAATTGTAGCAGTTGTTGTAGTAATTATGGCAATAGCCATAGTAGCAGCAGTGTAGTAGTAGTAGTAGTAGTAGTAGTAGTAATATTAGTAGTAGTAGTAGTAGCAGTAGTAGTACCGGTAGTAGTTGTCATTATAGCACTAATAGAAGTGGTCACAGTAGTAGTAGTAGCCAGTTTAGTAGTAGCAATAGCAGCAGCAGCAGCAGCAGCAGTAGTTCTAGTAGTAGAAGCAGCAGCAGCAACAATAACAACAACAACAACAGTAGTTGTAGTAGTAGTAGTACTAGTAGTAGAAGCAATATTTGTAATGTAGTAGTAGTAGTGGTCGTCCTAGTAGTAGTAGCAGCAGTAGCAGTTGTAGCCGTAGTAGTAGTAGTAGTAGTAGTAGTAGTAGTAGTAGTAGTAGCAGTAGTAGCAGTAGTAGCAGTAGTAGTAGCGGCAGTAGTAGTAGTAGCGGTTATTATTGTAGCAGTAGTAGAAGTCATAGTAGTAGTACTAGTATCCATTTTAGTGGTAGAAATAGTAGTAGTACTAGTAGTAGTAGCAGTAGTACCAATAGTAGCAGTGGTGGTAGTAGTAGTAGTAGTAGCAGCATTAGTAGTAGTAGGAGTGGAGCTGGTGACAAAAAGCTAACCCGTACTACAAAGCAAAAGACAAGCTAGTTGGGAAGAAGACAAGCTAGCTAGGAGCTAGCCTAGCAAGGAGACAAGCTGGGCTATAATCAAAGATATGACATCCTTTGGCAACTTCTATGAAGGCTAGGCCATAGGATAAGATAGGATTTGTAGTCTTTTGTAAAGGCTATAGGCCTACTAGCATAGGCTAACTGTAGCGCTGATGTAAGCGCTTAGCTCATACTACCTGCTGATGTAAGCGCTTACGTCACTATGCCCTCTATATAAGGGCCACTAGCATTGTAAATGAGGTATCATTCGAGTAATAAGAATCTGAAAGTTTTCCATATCTCTTTCTTATTTCTTGTTACTCTACGAAACATTCTTCAGACCCACTTCGAATTCCCAGACCACGCTGAAATCCACCTGAGCTTCGGCTTAGGATCACATATATCCCGCAAAAAACCACATGGTATCAGAGCCTGCCAAAGATATGGAGGAGTAAAACACTTCAGAGGTCAGGGTGCCAAGAGTTCAAGGTAAGGGATTGTGATTACCAAAGTTCTATTTTTCTTTAATTACCGTGTTAGGATATTGAGCTAAAATTCATAGTAGCTATCTTTCACCTTTGCGGTATTATGCGGATTAGGTAAGAATTTAGCTGGGAAAAAGAACAAGTCCTAACTTGGCAGTGAAGGCAGGAGGCCGATTGTAAGCCCAAGGGCACACTTGTGTGGTCCCAGTATAATTCTGATTTAATCTGGAACTTACCCCTGGGTAATTTTAGTAACTATGGATAATTAGTTCATATGTCTGATACATGGGAAAAATCCATTCAGGACTGGTATGAACATTCCCAAACTTCCAATCTTGAGTACCTTGACCTCACCTCAGTCTCAAAAGTTTCAACAAATCAGTTGGCTCATAATATCTCTATAATTTATGATAAAACCTGTCTCTCTTCGAAAGTGAACCTAATGAACTTTAAACAAATGCTTGAACTGTGTCATGATGTTACACAAGAAATCTCAAGGTTAGAGGTTTCTTTAAGAACTCTCACAACTGCAGTCCTAGACAGCAGGCCTCTGACAAAATAGGAGGCCCGAAAACTGGTACTTGAATCCATCAGGCAATTAAAATAGCCTGAGGAAGAGATTTGCACACAACTAGAAGGACCAAGCAGCAGCCTTGCCCAACTAGGTAAGCTTCTCCACCATCTTGAAAAATGTGCATACACCACCCAAAGGCCTTAGGAGGAACGAGGGGCACTGAGGGTCTTTAGGGACCAGTCCTGTATACTTGAAGAAGAAAAATGGGGACTCGAAAGCTGATGACGTCAAGAGCGAGCACCTAGTTGGTCCAGAAGGAACCATCTATCTCAATATCCTCTCCTCTGTTCGAGGATCAAATACGAGGATACCGAAGGAGCCATAGGCACCTCCACACTGCCCAGCAAACAACAAGAAGGATGGGCAGATTCCTCATGGGCAGAAACACCCCACGAGACACACTGGAGCAGCAAATCGACCCCCAGGTTCAACTGAGGCTGTCGATGCAGGAAAGGGCTGCCATAGTCCCGGCGGAAGTCCTACACCACTCACGAAGGGACGATGCACACCATCGGGTGTACACGCATAGGTTAGAAGAAGCAATCCTGTGCATTAATAATGACCAGGTAGATTTAACCTTCATACAGGAGGAAAGCTACCACCAACTGCAAAGGAGCAGGATGCAGTACATACACCTCGGTGTACTGCAGCTCCGAATTCAGATCCTGCACCGACAGGAGGTCGGTACGATGGCCTTGATTGTCTTTCGGGACAGTCTATAGGTAGGCGACAAAGCCATACTAGCAACAATGGAGATTGACTTAGCAAAAGGCAGCCAACTGGTCTACGTCATACCAGACGCCATGATGACCATTGGTGACTTTTACAGGAACATCCAAGTCTCTGTTTTAACCAGGGGATACAAGAACTGGCAGAATGGAGAATCTAACCTGTTAATCACCAGAGGCTTGGTCGGGAGGCTGTCCAACACCCCAAACGTAGGCTTTTCCTATGAGGTCCAAGGAGTTGTGGACTACTTAGCAAGCCATGGAGTACATGCCTTCCCAGGGCGTAGGTACTCGGCAGAAGCGCTACAGGGGCGCAGTTGGGTTGTTCGGCCAACCCAGATATCCACTCCAGCTCAACCTGAGGAGGTAACTAGCAGGAGCCTCCTAGACGGGAGTATCTCTCTGTGTTTCGGTGGCTACAAGCCAGCGATAATGCATCGGAGATCGTGCTACAACCAAAGGGACAAGGAGGTCCCCAGTGACGAGGAGGAGTTTAGAGCCCCTCATATGCTCGCCATTCTGCTAGGAGAATCAGAACATGAGGAGGAAAGTGATGAGGAAAGTTAGTTCCACCAACTTCAGGATCAGGAGTTTTCCGAAGGGGACCTGGACTACCCATCCCAAGCCACAAAGTGGGATGTGTATCCTGATGAAGAAGACTTTTCTCCTAAAGGCAGCACAAATCCTAAAAGCGTTCTTTCCTATCATACGGGTGAAGTATGGGATACACTAGGAGAGCCTAGTGGTAAATTTGATTACTACGTAAAGTACACACCTCCTGAGTCATTCTGGTATGACTATCCTGAAGCAAGCAGATGGGGTGATGATAATGAAGAACCCATCAATCCACCTTCTCCTCAGCAAACTGAAGAAGGTAACCCATGCCCCCTCCTGATTCTAATATTATTGCAGCAGGCTATGAAGCTGAAGAGCCAGAAATGGAGTACCCTGCTTTAAAAAAATTGACCGAATAATTATACGCAAGTACAATGACTTCGGCAACTTGCCCAAGCAGGCCATATATGCCCCCCACATATGTTGCAATGGCTCCCCCAGGTTATCCACCAGCAACCAATACGACCCCATCAACATCCCGAGCAGCACCAATATTTGAGCAGCGGAGCCAAGGGAGGTTCAAAGGAGGCTTCAACAATGAGATGTGGACACTCCTGTCCGCACAACAAAATGGAGGAGCCATGTTCGTGATCCCTGAACAACTCGGCCTTTTTGATGATGTGTTCTCAAGGTGGGAGGCCATCACCAGAAATTACATCGCCAGCCAAGGGTTCACCGACACCAGAGATAAAGTTGAGCACATAGAGAACCTCTTGGGTGAGGTTGAAAGGCTCACTTGGGTACAATGGCGCATGATGTACGGGGAAGAGTATCAAGCCCTCATTGCAGCCGGGGAAGGAAGGGAAGGCACCCAGAACATCCTCTCCCAGATGCGGAGGGTATTCTCACTAGAAGCTCCAACCCAAGGGTCGACCATGGCCCAAGATGCGTTGTACCGGGATCTAGAAAGACTTTCATGTGAGAACATGAAAGATATTCTCCTTTATATGAATGATTATCTTAGGTTAGCAACAAAAATAGGAAGATTTTACGTGGGCACCGAGCTCTCTGAAAAATTCTGGATGAAGATGCTGGGTGAACTTGGCCGAAGAATGAAGGCTACCTTTGATCAGAAGTACCCTGGAGTCCATGTTGGCGTAGTACCAAGAGTCCTGTTCACCTACAAGTATCTGGAGGAAGAATGCAAAGATGCCACGTTCAAAAGGTCTCTCAAGGACCTTTCTTTCTGCAGCAAGATTCCAATCCCAGGCTACTACACCAAGGAGCGGAAATATGGAGCCAGAAGAGCAAAGACGTACAGAGTAAAGTCGCACGATACCCACGTGTGAATAGAGAAAAGGAAGCATCTTGTGCGCAACAAACGGTGCAAGTGCTATCTCTGTGGTAATGAGGGACACTTTGCCAGGGAGTGCCCTAATGATAGGAGAAACGTGAAGCAAGTTGCTATGTTCGAGCAACTCAATGTACCAGAAGAATATGACCTGATTTTTGTGTAGGAGGGAGAAGATCAAAGCGATGCTATCTTTAGCATCTCTGAGGGAGAAGATGCTCAAACTCTTCACAACTCCCTCAGCCCTTTCATACATGAAGAGGTCATATATGTTCTTGGAGAAATTGAAGGAGGATACCGTCCTCAGGTAATACTACCTGCTTCCCAAGAAGAATGTTTTCACTCTTGGCAGCATAATAGTTTTGTGCGGCCACGGGAAGAAAGATGTTCCTGTTGAAGACGTCAGATAATACAAAGGGCAAGAATTCACTGCCCCAGCTGCAAGGTTACTGCTTGTAACCTATGTGGACCATATTACTTCAAAACGGCGGTCCCAGTCACACCATCCCCACCAGCACCATTTCCTTCGCAAAAGCTGATGCAATAACAACAGCACTATATTGCGTGGTGCGAAGGGGAGATTGAGCGGTTGAAAAGGGAGGTGGAATATTACAAGGAGAAAGCTCGAGAGTTGGAACTGGAAGCAGGCCTACAAAAGAATTGTGAGGAACTCTGCAAGGAAAAAGAAGTGGAGGAAGGACTAGAGTACACCAGTGTCCTATTCCAAGAAAGTGTCTACAAAATGGCGACTGAAGGGTTGACTCAACCAAAACCTGGGCCAAGGATGGTGAAAAACATGCTCTATAATATGCATGTTGAACTTGAAATATCTAACATCCCCAGGTTCAGGGTAAGAGCAATACTGGACACAGGAGCCACAACTTGCTGTATTGACGAAGCATCAATACCACCGGGAGCGCTAGAGAAAAATAGCTTTGTTGTGCAATTCAGCGTGATAAATTCAAGACAAACGGCCCACAAGAAGCTCAAAGGGGGAAAAAATGCATATTGGGGAAAACAGCTTCAAAATTCCCTACACATACAGCTTCAAGGTGGAGTTAGGAGACGGCATCCAAATAATAATCGGATGTAACTTCATCAAGGCCATGCAAGGAGGAGTCAGGACAGAAGGTAATATTGTGACCTTCTATAAAAACCTAACTGTTATCAGCACTTCTCCCACAGCATTAGTAGCTACTGCAGTAGAGGAACTCGAGCTGGAGGAGGATGAGTATATTGATATTCAACAATCAGTATACTATAGTGCAGGCATAAGCAGAGAAACCTTCCTCAGCAAGTTCCAACCCACTATAACCAGGCTCAAAGAAGCGGGATTTATTGGAGAGGATCCACCTAAACATTGGGCACGAAACAAAGTGGTGTGTTATCTGGATATTAAAAATCTTGATTTTATCATCGAAGATCGTCCTCTCAAACATGTCACACCATAACTTCAGAATACATTCAAGCCGCATATAGAAAGCCCTGCTGAGCATAGGAGTCATCCGGCCAAGCAAAACATGACACCGAACGACCGCCTTCATTGTCAACTCAGGAACAACTGTTGACCCAGCTACGGGAAAGGAGGAGAAAGGAAAGGAGAGAATGGTCTTCAATTACAAATGTCTAAATGACCTCAACAACAAGGACCAATACAGCCTCCCAGGGATCAATACTATTCTGAGAAGAGTAAGCCACAACAAGGTGTATTCTAAGTTTGACTTAAAAAGCGGCTTTCATCAGGTGGCTATGCACCCAGACTCCATCGAGTGGACCGCATTCTGGGTCCCCATAGGGCTATACGAGTGGCTGGTCATGCCATTCGGCCTGAGAAATGGCCCCTCTGTCTTCCAACAAAAGATGGATGCCTACTTCAAAGGTACGGAGGATTTCATTGCTATTTACATTGATGACATCCTCATTTTCTCTCAGACAGAGGAGGAGCACACGAGGCACCTGGGTATCATGCTTGATATCTGTGAAGAACACGGGCTCGTCTTGAGTCCCACCAAGATGAAAATAGCGGTAACAGAGGTAGAGTTCCTTGGAACCATTATCATCAATCAGAAAATCAGACTACAGCCGCATATTCTCAAGAAAATCACCGAGGTGCAGAACAAATCGCTGATGACGAAAAGAGGCCTACGCTCCTGGCTTGGGATTCTGAACTACGCCAGGAATTACATCCCAAATTTGGGAAAACTCCTCAGCCTGCTCTATGCTAAGACCAGCCCAACTGGTGAAAAGAAAATGAATCAACAAGACAGGGCCTTAGTGGACCACATCAAACAATTGGTTCAACAGCTGCCGGATCTAGAAGTGCCTCCAACAGAAAGCTACATTATCCTTTAGACAGACGGCTGTATGGAGGGATGGGGCGGAGTATGCAAGTGGAAGCCATGCCAGTATGACCCAAGGTCCACTGAATGCATCTGTGCTTATGCCAGCGGAAAGTTCAATCCGCTCAAATCAACAATTGACGAGGAAATATATGTTGTGATGCATTCCATAGAAGCCCTCAAAATATATTACTTAGACAGGAAGGAACTGACTATCAGAACCGACTGCCAAGCCATCATAAGCTTCTTCAACAAGTCCCCTAACCATAAGCCTTCCAGGGTCCGGTGGATAGCTTTCACGGACTATATAACTGGGATAGGCATCCCAGTACACTTTGAGCATATCGACGGAAGGGACAATCAGTTAGCTGATGCCCTATCCCATTTATTATCTTGTTTAATGTGTGGAGGATGGCCAAGCGTGGAGGATCTCAACACCCTGAAGCTCGCAGCAATGGCAGTCCAAGAAGTCCAGATAGCCCCGGCAAAGCAAGCGCAGCAACAACTAGCAGGGATGCTGCTACACCTACAGGATTCCCTGACAACACGCAGGACAAACACACTAGGCCCACGACAGCAGCAGCAGCAGTCACCGCGCTCCAACAACTCTGTGCCCTTCACACAATCAAATTATGGGAGTGCGAGCAACGGAGCACTAAGGACCGCTTTTGGGCCACTTGGTACCCTGCAGTTGCCCAGATTGACCAACAGCTCTAGATTGCTCTCCGATTAGTCCAAGACACCGTTTCCCACACTAGCAACTTACCAATGGCATGCGGAAGCATGGTGGGGGGGAAGGAACTGGTGACAAAAAGCTAACCCGTACTACAAAGCAAAAGGGAAGCTAGCTGGGAAGAAGACAAGCTAGCTAGGAGCTAGCCTAGCAAGAGGACAAGCTAGCTAGGAGCTAGCCTAGAAAGGAGACAAGCTGGGCTATAATCAAAGATATGACATCCTTTGGCAACTTCTATAAAGGCTAGGCCATAGGATAAGATAGGATTTGTAGTCTTTTGTAAAGGCTATAGGCCTACTAGCATAGGCTTACTGTAGCGCTGATGTAAGCGCTTAGCTCATACTACCTGCTGATGTAAGCGCTTACATCACTATGCCCTCTATATAAGGGCCACTACCATTGTAAATGAGGTATCATTCGAGTAATAAGAATCTGAAAGTTTTCCATATCTCTTTCTTATTTCTTGTTGCTCCACGAAACATTCTTCAGACCCACTTCGAATTCCCAGACCACGCTGAAATCCACCTGAGCTTCGGCTTAGGATCACAAATATCCAGCAAAAAACCACACTACTAGTAGTAGTGGTAATAATAGTTATTTTAGTAGTACTACTAGTAGAAATAGTATTCGTAACGTAGTAGTTGTAGCAGTCATCGTAGTAGTAGAAGCTGCAATAGTAGTTGTAGCGACAATAGCAGTAGTAGCAATAGTACTTGTAGTACTAGTAGTAGTACTCCTACTACTAATCATGTTGCTGCGACTACTACTACTGCTACCCCTATAGCTGCTCCTACTACTCTTGCAACTACTAGTCTACAGCTATAACTTCTAATGCTACTACTACGCCTACTCCAACTCCAACTGTGACAACTGCTCCTATTACTACTATCACAACCACTACTACTACTACTACTACTACTACTAATTCTACTACTACCACTACTACTACTACTACTACCACCACCACTCCTACTACTACTACTATTCCTAATACTACTAATAGTACAAGTACCACTACTGATACTACTTATACTACTACTAGTTGAACTAATTATACCGCCACTACTTTAACTACTGTAACAACTACCACTGCAACAAGTACTACTACTACTGTCACAAATACGACTACTACTACTTCTACTCCCACTCCAACACCTACTCCAACTTCTACCCCTCCTGCTACTGCTGCTGCTGCTACTGCTGCTGCTGCTACAATAGTTACTACTACTACTAAAACAACAACAACTACTGCTACTACTACTACTATGACTACTACTCCTGCTACCCCCACCACTACTATAACTAATATTGCTACTATTGCTACTATTACAGCTACTGCTACTAGTACTAATACTACTACTAATCCTAATACTCCAACAACAACTGCAACTACTACTACTATTACAACAACAATGACAACAACAACAACAGCTACTACTACTACAACAACAACAACAACAACTACTACTACTACTACTTCTACTACTTTGCTACTACTATTCCTACTACTACTATGACTATTACTTCTACTACTACTACTACTCTACTACTTCTACTCCTACGACTACTTCAAAGGCTATTACTACTACTACAATTAATACTACCATTAGTACTGCTGCTGCTATTACAGCTACTATTACTACTACTACTACAACTATTCTATTAATATGACTATTGCTACTACAACAACAACTACTCTGACTACTCCTACTACTCCTACTACTACTAGTATGACTACTACTACTTCTACTTCTACTACTCCTACTACTACTACTACAACTACTAATTCTGCCACTAAGACTTCTATTACATTACTGCTAGTATAATTGCTACTTCTTCCACTACTGCTGCTAATACTAGTACTATGAATACTACTACTACTATTACTTCTACCACTACTGCTGCTGCTACTATAGCAACTACTACTGCTACTGCTACTACTATTACTACTACTACTACTACTACTATTCCTACTCTTGCTCTTACTACTACCAGTAGTACAACTACAATTACTTCTACAATGTCTGCTACTACTGCTACAGTGCTATTACTATAGCTCTTAATACTACTACTTCTACTACTACTATACTACTACTACTACTGCTACTACAACAACAACTACTACTACTACTCCTCCTCCTACCACTAATCCGACAACAACAACAACAACAACTGCTGCTACTACTGCTACAACTTCTACTACTGCTACTACTACTACTACTACTACTACTACTACTACTACTACTACTACTACTACTACTACTACTACTACTACTACTACTAGTACTACTACTATGACGATGACGACGACGATGACCACGACGATGATGACTACTACTACTACAACTACTACCATTATTGCTGCTGATGCTGCTCCTACCACTGCTACTAATACTACTACTACTATTACTACTATGACTACTAATACTACTATTACTACTACTTCTACTTCTACTACTTGCACAATTGTTACTACTACTAGTCCTACTACAGGTACTACTACGACTAACACTAACACTACTAATACTATTACCACTACAACTACTACTACTACTAATGACACTACTAATACTATTACTACTGCTACTACTACTACTAATACTATTACTCCTAGCACTCCTACTTCAACTACTACTACTGCTGCTGCTTTTACTGCTACCACTAATATTGCCGCCGCTGCTGCTACTGCTGCTACTGCCACTATTGCCACTACTGTTACTGCTACTGCTACTAGTACTAATATGAACACTTCCACTCCTTGTACAAATGCTACTTCTACTACACCTATTTCTACTACTTGTATTACTACTGCTTCTGTCGCCGCTGCTACTGCTACTACTTCTTCTACTATAATTGCTAATATAAATATCACTCCTACTGCTACACGTAGTATAGCTGAAACCACTATAATTAGTACTACTACTACTACAAGTACTAGTATTACTACTTTTGCTACTACAACTACTACTACAACAGCAACAACTACTACTATCACTAGTACTTGTACTACTACAACTAATGTTGTTGATGCTGCTAGTCTAATTGCTACAACAATAACTGCTACTACTACTATGACTACTACACTACAACTACTATAGCTACTACTGCTACTACTATTACTGCAACCACTACTACTACTATGACTACTACTTGTACTTCAATGACTACTACTACTAATACTACTACTGCTACTACTAATACAACTACTTCTACTACTACTTCAACTACAACTACTACTAATACTACTACTACGAATACTACTACTTCTACTAATACTACTATAGCTACTACTACTACAACAACTACTACTAATACTACTACTACTACTACTACTACTACTACTACTACTACTACTACTACAAGTCCAATTTGTACAATGACTCCTACCACTACTACCACTACAACTATAAGTCCAACAACTACTACTACTATAGCTACTACTACTACTTCTACTACTTTGAATACTACTACCACTTCTACTACTACTACCACAAGTATAGAAGTAGGAGTAGTACTAATAGTAGCAGTATTAGGAGTGAGAGTAGTAGTAGTAGTGGTAGTAGTAGTAGTAGTTATTGTAGTAGTAGTAATAGTAATAGCAGTCGTAGTGGTAGAAGTTATAGTAATAGTAGCAGTAGTAGTAGCAGTTGTAGCAGTTATTATATTAGGAGGTGTAGTTGAAGTAGTAGTGATAGTAATTGTTGTAACAGTAGTTATTATTGTAGTAGTAGTAGTTGTTGTAGGATTGGCATTATGAGACATGGTAGTTGTAGTAGTAGTGGAGGTAGCAGTATAGTAGTAGCAGTAGATGATTATTTGGAGTACTAGCAATTATTGTAGTATGACTAGTAGTAGGAATGGAAGCAGTAATAACAGTAGTAGCAATAGTAGCAGTAGTACTATAGTAGTAGTTGTAGAAGTTGTAGTTGCAGCAATAGCAGTAGTAGTAGCAGCTGTAGTGGTAGTAGTAGTAGGAGTAGTTACAGCAGTAGTTATAGCAATAATAATAGTAGTAGTACCAATAGTAATAGCAGAAGTAGTAGTAGTTATACTACTAGTAGTAGTAGTAGCAGTAGTAGTAGAGGTAGTGGAAATAGTAGTAGCAGTAGTAGTTATTATAGTAGTAGGAGTAGGAGTAGCTATAGTAGTGGTAGTTGTCATAGTAGTTGGAGTAGTAGGATGAATAGTAGGAGTAGTAGTAGTAGCCATAGCAGTAGTAGGAGTAGCAGGAGCAGTTGTAGAAGTAGTTGTAGAAGTAGTCGTAGGAGGAGTAGTAGTAGTCGCAATAGTATTTTAGGTCATAGTAGTAGTAATTATTGTTTTTATTGTTGTAGTAATAGCAAAAGTAGCAGTCAAAGTATTGCTAGTAGTAGTAGCAGTAGTAGTAGCAATAGTAATAATGGTAGTAGTAATAGTGGTAGTAGTCGTAGTAGTAGTAGAAGTAGTAGTAGTAGTAGTAGAAGTAGCAGTAGTAGTAGTAGTTGTTGTAGTATTGGTAGTAGTAGCAGTAGTAGTAGTACTAGGAGTAGAAGTGTGAGTAGTAGTAGCCATAGTAGTAGCTATAGTAGCTGGAGTAGTTGTAGGAATTATAAAACTAGTAGTAGTAGTAGAAGTAGTTGTTGTAGTAGTAGTAAGAGAAGTCATAGTAGCAGAAGTAGTATGAGTAGTAGTAGTAGGAGTAGTTGAACTAGTAGTAGTAGTAGTGGTAGTAGTAGCAGTAGTGGCAGTAGTAGAAGCATTAGGAGTAGCAGCACTAGTAGTAGTTTGATAGTAGTGGAAGTAGTATTAGTTGTAATAGTAGTAGCAGCAGTAGTAGTAGCTGTAGTAGTAGTAATAGAAGTAGAAATAGCAGTAGAAGAAGTAGTAGCAGTAGTAGCAATTGTAGCAGTAGTAGTAGTTGTTGTAGCAGTAATAGTAGTAGTAGAAGCAATAGTAGTGATAGTGGCAATTGTAGTAGCAGCTAAAATAATAGTAGTAGCACTAGTTGAAGTAGTAGTAGTTGTAGGATTAGTAGTAGGAGTAGTAGCTGCAGTAGTTATATTGGTAGTAGTAATGGTTGTAGCAGTAATAGTAGTAGATGTACTAGTACTAGCAGCAGTATGAGTAGTCGTAGGAGTAGTCGTAGTAGTGGCAGCAATAGCAGTAGTTGTAGTAGTACTGCTAGTAGTTGTAGTATAGTAGTAGTAGTTATTATTGTAGTAGTAGTAGTAGTAGCAGCAGCAGCAGTAGTAGTAATAGCAGCAGTAGCTATAGCAGTTCCAGTAGCTATAGTAGTAGTAGCAGTTGTAGTAGTAGTGGTTGTAGTAGTAGTAGTAGTCAGTAGTAGTTGTAGTAGTTGTAGTAGCTGCAGTAGTAGTAGTAGTAGTAGTAGCAGTAGTAATAGTAGCAGTAGTAGGAGTAGCAACAACAGTAGTAATAGTAGTTGTTGTCACAATAGTGCGAGTAGTCGTAGTTGTAGTTATTGTAAGTGAAGTAGTAGGACAAGTAGTTGTAGTAGTCGTAGTAGCAGTAGCAGCAGTTGTAATAGTAGCAATAGTAGTGTAGTAGTAGTAGTATTAGTAGTAGTATTAGCAGTAGTAGTTGTAGTAATAGTAGCTGAAGTAGTAGTAGTAGCAGTTGTTGTTGCAGTAGTAGCAGTAGCATTAGTAGCAGCAGTAGAAGTAGCTATAGTAGTTGTCGTGGTTGTAATAGTAGCTATAGTAGTAGTAGCAGTAATAGTAGTAGTAGTAGTAGCAGTATTAGTAGTAGAAGTAGCAGTACTAGTTGTGTAGTAGCAATAGTAGAAGTAGTAGTCGCAG
>RXID01022008.1:0-24154 GCA_005019695.1 Trichopus zeylanicus subsp. travancoricus | reverse complement strand
ATGCAAGTTAGCCTTGGATGACCTCAACTACTTCAAGATGTTAAGCAGAGGCATATCCATGATGTCATTGATCTTAATGGATCGATTTTAGTTCTTTGGTGTTTAACAATATAGGTCTAATCATCAAGTATATTATGGCATCAATTTTTGATAGTGTGGATTACGTAATGAGAGAGCAAATAATATTTAACCTTTTTCACTATGAATATGAGTGTTGGACAACACTTTTGAAAAGGAGAATAATTGCTCTACCTGTACTACCATTCTACTCAAATAGTAGAGTGTGTTTTCTTTTAATTCTTCATTATTCAAGGTGAGAATGGCTCCTAAGGATCCTTCCATTAGGCCATCTAAAGGATTAAGGGTCTATCAAGCATAGGTGATACCGAGACTAGTGAATTTAAGAGATATTCCTTAATCTCTTCGAAGGCTTGTTAGTATTCTTGACCCAAAATGAATAGAGAATCATTTTTCATCAATTTGGAAAAGGGTTTACAATTTCTGGAGAAGTTTAAGATGAATATCCGTATGCATGCAAGTTAGCCTTGGATGACCTCAACTACTTCAAGATGTTAAGCAGACGCATATCCATGATGTCTTTGATCTTTGATGGATCGATTTCAGTTCTTTGGTGTTTAACAATATAGGTCTAATCATCAAGTATTTTATGGGATCAATTTTTGATAGTAGGATTACCTAACGAGAGAGTAGAAAATATTTAAGCTTTTTCACTATGAATATGAGTGTTGGACAACACTTTTGAAAAGGAGAATAATTGCTCTACCCCTAGTACCATTCTACTCAAATAGGAGAGTGTGTTTTCTTTGAATTCTTCATTATTCTAGATGACAATAGCCCCTAGGGATCCTTCCATTAGGCCAGATAAAGGATTAAGGGTCTATCAAGCACAAGTGATACCAAGACCAGTGGCTTTAAGAGACATTGCTTAATCTCTTGAAAGGCTTGTTAGTATTCTTGACCCCAAATGAATAGAGCATCATTTTTCATTAATTTGGAAAAGGGTTTAGAATTTCTGGAGAAGTTGAGGATGAATATCCTTATGCATGCAAGTTAGCCTTGGATGACCTCAACTACTTCAAGATGTTAAGCAGAGGCATATCCAAGATGTCTTTGATCTTTGATGGATCGATTTCAGTTCTTTAGGGTTTAACAATATAGGTCTAATCATCAAGTATTTGATGGGATAAATTTTTGATAGTAGGATTACCTAACGCGAGAGAAAATAATATTTAAGCTTTTTCACTATGAATATGAGTGTTGGACTAAACTTTTGAATAGGAGAATAACTACTCTACCCGTACAACCATTCTACTAAAATAGTAGAGGGTGTTTTCTTTGAATTCTTAATTATTCTAGGTTAGAATAGCTCCTAGGGATCCTTCCATTAGGCCATATGAAGGATTAAGGGTCTATCAAGCATAGGTGATACCAAAACTAGTGGCTTTAAGGGATATTGCTTAATCTCCTCAAAGGCTTGTTAGTATTCTTGACCCCAAATGAATAGAGCATTATTTTTCATTAATTTGGAAAAGGGTTTACAATTTCTGGAGAAGTTTAAGATGAATATCTTTATGCATGCAAGTTAGGCTTGGATGACCTCAACTACTTCAAGATGTTAAGCACAGGCATATCCAAGATGTCTTTGATCTTTGATGGATCGATTTCAGTTCTTTAGTTTTTAACAATATAGGTCTACTCATCAAGTATTTTATGGGATCAATTTTTGACAGTCGGATTACCTAACGAGAGAGCAAATAATATTTAAGCTTTTTCACAATGAATATGAGTGTCCGACAAAACTTTTGAATAGGAGAATAATTGCTCTACCCGTACTACCATTCTACTCAAATAGTAGAGTGTGTTTTCTTTGAATTCTTAATTAGTCTAGGTTAGAATAGCTCCTAGGGATCCTTCCATTAGGCCATATAAAGGATTTAGGGTCTATCAAGCATAGGTGATACCAAGACTAGTGGCTTTAAGAGATATTGCTTAATCTCTTCAAAGGCTTGTTAGTATTCTTGGCCCCAAATGAATAGAGCATCAGTTTTCATCACTTTGGAAAAGGGTTTACAATTTCTAGAGATGTTTAAGATGAATATCTTTATGCATGCAAGTTAGCATTGGATGACCACAACTACTTCCAGATGTTGAGCAGAGGCATATCCAAGATGTCTTTGATCTTTAATGGATCGATTTCAGTTCTTTGGTGTTTAACTGTATAGGTCTAATCATCAAGTATTTTATTGGATCAATTTTTGATAGTTGGATTACCTAATGAGAGAGCAAATAATATTTAAGCTTTTTCACTATGAATATGAGTGTTGGACAACACTTTTGAAAAGGAGAATAATTGCTCTACCCCTACTACCATTCTACTCAAATAGTAGAGTGTGTTTTCTTTGAATTCTTCATTATTCTAGTTGACAATAGCTCCTAGGGATCCTTCCATTAGGCCATAGAAAGGATTAAGGGTCGATCAAGCATAGGTGATATCAAGACCAGTGGCTTTAAGACATATTGCTTAATCTCTTCGAAGACTTGTTAGTATTCTTGACCCCAAATGAATAGAGCATTATTTTTCATCAATTTGGAAAAGGGTTTACAATTTCTGTAGAAGTTTAAGACGAATATCCTTCTACATGCAAGTTACCCTTGGATGACCTCAACTACTTCAAGATGTTAAGTAGAGGCATATCCAAGATGTCTTTGATCTTTGATGGATTGATTTCAGTTGTTTAGTGTTTGACAATATAGGTCTAATCATCAAGTATTTTATGGGATCAATTTTTGATAGTAGGATTACCTAACGAGAGAGCAAATAATATTTAAGCTTTTTCACTATGAATATGAGTGTTGGACAAAACTTTTGAATAGGAGAATAATTGCTCTACCCGTACTACCATTCTACTCAAATAGTAGAGTGTATTTTCTTTGAATTCTTAATTATTCTAGGTTAGAATATCTCCTAGGGATCCTTCCATTAGGCCATAAAAAGGATTAAGGGTTTATCAAGCATAGGTGATAACAAGAGTAGTGGCTTTAGGAGATATTGCTTAATCTCTTGAAAGGCTTGTTAGTATTCTTGACCCCAAATGAATAGAGCATCAGTTTTCATCAATTTGGAAAAGGGTTTACGATTTTCGGAGAAGTTTAAGATGAATATATTTATGCATGCAACTTAGCATTGGATGAGCTCAACAACTTCCAGATGTTAAGCAGAGGCATATCCAAGATGTTTTTTATCTTTGATGGATCAATTTCTGTTCTTTGGTGTTTAACAGTATAGGTCTAATCATCAAGTATTTTATGGGATCAATTTTTGGTAGTAGGATTACCTAAGGAGAGAGCAAATAATATTTAAGCTTTTTCACTATGAATATGGGTGTTGGACAACACTTTCGAAAAGGAGAATAATTGCTCTACACCTACTACCATTCTACTCAAATTGTAGAGTGTGTTTTCTTTGAATTCTTCATTATGCTATATGACAATATCTCCTAGGGATCCTTCCATTAGTCCATATAAAGGATTAAGGGTCTATCAAGCAAAGGGGATACCAAGACCAGTGGCTTTAAGAGACATTGCTTAATCTGTTCAAAGGCTTGTTAGTATTCTTGACCCCAAATGAATAGAGCATCATTTTTCATCAATTTGGAAAAGGGTTTACAATTTCTGGAGAAGTTTAAGATGACTATCCTTATGCATGCAAGTTAGCCTTGGATGACCTCAACTACTTCAAGATGTTAAGCAGAGGCCTATCCATGATGTCTTTGATGTTTGATTGATCGATTTCAGTTCTTTGGTGTTTAACAATATAGGTCTAATCATCAAGTATTTTATGGGATCAATTTTTGATAGTAGGATTACCTAATGAGAGAGCAAATAATATTTAAGCTTTTTCACTATGAATATGAGTGTTGGACAACACTTTTGAAAAGGAGAATAATTGCTCTACCCGTACGACCATTCTACTCAAATAGGACAGTGTGTTTTCTTTGAATTCTCCATTATTCTTGATGACAATAGCTCCTAGGGATCCTTCCAGTAGTCCATATAAAGGATTAAGGGTCTATCAAGCATAGGTGATACCAAGAACAGTGGCTTTCAGAGACATTGCTTAATCTCTTCAAAGGCTTGTTAGTATTCTTGACCCCAAATGAATAGAGCATCATTTTTCATCAATTTGGAAAAGGGTTTACAATTTCTGGAGAAGTTTAAGATGAATATCCTTATGCATGCAGGTTAGCCTTGGATGACCTCAACTACTTCAAGATGTTAAGCAGAGGAATATCCAAGATGTTTTTGATCTGTGATGGATCGATTTCAATTCTTTGGTGTTTAACAATATAGGTCTAATCATCAAGTATTTTATGGGATCAATTATTGATAGTAGGATTACCCAATGAGAGAGCAAATAATATTTAAGCTTTGTCACTACGAATATGAGTGTTGGACAAAACTTTTGAAAAGGAGAATAATTGCTCTACCCCTACTACCATTCTACTCAAATAGTAGAGTGTGTTTTCTTCAAATTCTTCATTATTCTAGGTGAGAATAGCCCCTAGGGATCCTTCCATTAGGGCATATAAAGGATTAAGGGTCTATCAAGCATAGGTGATACCAAGACTAGTGGCTTTAAGAGATATTGCTTAATCTCTTCAATGGCTTGTTAGTATTCTTGACCTCAAATGAATAGAGCCTCATTTTTCATCAATTTGGAAAAGGGTTTACAATTTCTACAGAAGTTTAGGATGAATATCCTTATGCATGCAAGTTAGCCTTGGATAACCTCAACTACTTCAAGATGTTAAGCAGAGGCATATCCAAGATGTCTTTGATCTTTACTGGATCGATTTCAGTACTTTGGTGTTTAACAATATAGGTCTAATCATCAAGTATTTTATGGCATCAATTTTTGATAGTAGGATTACCTAATGAGAGAGCAAATAACATTTATGCTTTTTCACTATGAATATGAGTGTTGGACAACACTTTTGAAAAGGAGAATAATTGCTCTACCCCTACTACCATTCTACTCAAATAGTAGAGTGTGTTTTCTTCAAATTCTTCATTATTCTAGGTGAGAATAGCCCCTAGGTATCCTTCCATTAGGGCATATAAAGGATTAAGGGTCTATCAAGCATAGGTGATACCAAGACTAGTGGCTTTGAGAGATATTGCTTAATCTCTTCAAAGGCTTTTTAGTATTCTTGACCCCAAATGAATAGAGCATCATTTTTCATCAATTTGGAAAAGGGTTTACATTTTCTGGAGGAGTTTAAGATGAATATCCTTATGCAAGCTAGTTAGCCATGGATGACCTCAACTACTTCAAGATGTTAAGCAGAGGCATATCCAAGATGTCTTTGATGTTTGACCGATCGATTTCAGTTCTTTGGTGTTTAACAATATAGGTCTAATCATTAAGTATTTTATGGGATCAATTTTTGATAGTAGGATTACCTAACTAGAGAGCAAATCATTTTTAAGCTTTTTCACTATGAATATGAGTCTTCGACAAAACTTTTGAATAGAAGAATAACTGCTCTACCCGTACTACCATTCTACCGAAATAGTAGAGTGTGTTTTCTTTGAATTCTCAATTATTCTAGGTTAGAATAGCTCCTAGGGATCCTTCCATTAGGCTATTTAAAGGATTAAGGGTCTATCAAGCATAGGTGATACCAAGACCAGTGGCTTTAAGAGATATTGCTTAATCTCTTCAAAGGCTTGTTAGTATTGTTGACCCCAAATGAATAGAGCACCATTTTTCATCAATTTGGCAAAGGGTTTACAATTTCTGTAGAATTTTAAGATGAATATCCTTATGCATGCAAGTTAGCCTTGGATGACCTAAACTACTTCAAGATGTTAAGCAGAGGCATATCCAAGATGTCTTCGATCTTTGATGGATCAATTTCAGTTCTTTCGTGTTTAACAATATAGGTCTAATCATCAAGTATTTTATGGGATCAATTTTTGATAGTAGGATTACCCAATGAGAGAGAAAATAATATTTAAGCTTTTTCACTACGAATATGAGTGTTGGACAAAACTTTTGAAAAGGAGAATAATTGCGCTACCCCTACTACCATTCTACTCTAATAGTAGAGTGTGTTTTCTTCGAATTCTTCATTATTCTAGCTGAGAATAGCTCCTAGGGATCCTTCCATTAGGGCATATAAAGGATTAAGGGTCGATCAAGCATAGGTGATACCAAGACGAGTGGCTTTGAGAGATATTGCTTAATCTCTTCAAAGGCTTTTTAGTATTCTTGACCCCAAATGAATAGAGCATCATTTTTCATCAATTTGGAAAAGGGTTTACAATTTCTGGAGAAGTTTAGGATGAATATCCTTATGCATGCAAGTTAGCCTTGGATGACCTCAACTACTTCAAGATGTTAAGCAGAGGCATATCCAAGATGTCTTTGATCTTTACTGGATCGATTTTAGTTCTTTGGTGTTTAACAACATAGGTCCAATCATCAAGTATTTTATTCCATCAATTTTTGATAGTAGGATTACCTACTGAGAGAGCAAATAACATTTAAGCTTTTCCACTATGAATATGAGTGTTGGACAACACTTTTGAAAAGGAGAATAATTGCTCTGCCCCTACTACCATTCTACTCAAATAGTAGAGTGTTGGACAAATGTTTTGAATAGGAGAATAATTGCTCAATCCCTACTACCATTTTACTCAAATAGTAGGCTGTGTTTTCATTAAATTCTTCATTATTCTTGGTTTGAATAGCTCCTAGGGATCCTTCCATTAGGCCATATAAAGGATTAAGGGTCTATCAAGCATAGGTGATACCAAGACTAGTGGCTTTAAGAGATATAGCTTAATCTCATCAAAGGCTTGTTAGTATTCTTGACCCCAAATGAATAGAGCATCATTTTTCATCAAATTGGAAATGGGTTTACAGTTTCTGGAGACGTTTAGGATGAATAATATCCTTAAGCATGCAAGTTAGCCTTGGATGACCTGAACTACTTCAAGATGTTAAGCAGAGGGATATCCGGGATGTCTTTGATCTTTGATGGATCCATTTCAATTCTTTGGTGTTTAACAATATAGTTCTAATCATCAAGTATTTTATGGGATTAATTTTTGATAGTAGGATTACCTAATGAGAGAACAAATAATATTTAAGCTTTTTCGCTGTGAATATGAGTGTTGGACAACACTTTTGAAAAGGAGAATAATTGCTCTACCCCTACTACCCTTCTACTCAAATAGTAGAGTGTGTTTTCTTCGAATTCTTCATTATTTTAGGTGAGAATAGCTCCTAGAGATCCTTCCATTATGCCATATAAAGGATTAAGGGTCTATCAAGCATAGGTGATACCAAGACTAGTGGCTTTAAGAGATATTGCTTAATCTCTTCAAAGGCTTGTTAGTATTCTTGACCCCAAATGAATAGAGCATCATTTTTCATCTATTTGGAAAAGGGTTTACAATTTCTGGAGAAGTTTGTGATGAATATCCTTATGCATGCAAATTAGCCTTGGATGACCTCAACTACTTCAAGATGTTAAGCAGAGGCATATCGAAGATGTCTTTGATCTTTGATGGATCGATTTCAGTGCTTTGGTGTTTACAATATAGGTCTAATCATCAAGTATTTTATGGGATCAATTTTTGATAGTAGGATTACCCAATGGGAGAGCAAATAATATTCAAGCCTTTTCACTATGAATATGAGTGTTGGACAATACTTTTGAAAAGGAGAATAATTGCTCTACCCCTACTACCATTCTACTCAAATAGTAGAGTGTGTTTTCTTTGAATTCTTCATTATTCTAGGTGAGAATAGCTCCTTGGGATCCTTCCATTATGCCATATAAAGGATTAAGTGTCTATCAAGCATAGGTGATACCAAGACCAGTGGCTTTAAGAGATATTGCTTAATCTCTTCAAAGGCTTGTTAGTATTCTTGACCCCAAATGAACAGAGCATCATTTTTCATCAATTTGGAAAAGGGTTTACAATTTCTGGAGAAGTTTAAGATGCATATCCTAATGCATGCTAGTTAGCCTTGGATGACCACAACTACTTCAAGATGTTAAGCAGAGGCATATCCAAGATGTCTTTGATCTTTGATGGATCGATTTAAGTTCTTTGGTGTTTAACAATATAGGTCTAATCATCAAGTATTTTATGGTATCAATTTTTGATAGTAGGATTACCTAACGAGCGAGCAAATAATATTTAAGCTTTTTCACTATGAATATGAGTGTTGGACAAAACTTTTGAATAGGAGAATAATTTCTCTACCCGTACTACCATTCTACTCAAATAGTAGAGTGTGTTTTCTTTGAATTCTTCATTATTCTAGGTTTGAAAAGCTCCTAGGGATCCTCCCATTAGGCCATATAAAGGATTAAGGGTCTATCAAGCATAGGTGATACAAAGACTAGTGGCTTAAGAAATATTTCTTAATCTCATCAAAGGCTTGTTAGTATTCTTGGCCCCAAATGAATTGAGCATCATTTTTCATCAATTTGGAAATCGGTCTACCATTTCTGGAGACGTTTTGTTTGAATAATATCCTTATGCATGCAAGTTACCCTTGAATGACCTCAACTACTTCAAGATGTTAAGCAGAGGCATATCCAAGATGTCTTTGTTCTTTGATGGATCGATTTCAATTCTTTGGTGTTTAACAACATAGGTCTAATCATCAAATATTTTATGGGATCAATTTTTGGCAGTAGGATTACCTAATGAGAGAACAAATAATATTTACGCTTTTTCACTATGAATATGAGTGTTAGACAACACTTTTGAAAAGGAGAATAATTGCTCTACCCCTACTACCATTCTACTCAAATAGTAGAGTGTGTTTTCTTTGAATTCTTCATTATTCTAGGTGATAATAGCACCTGGGGATCCTTCCATTTGGCCATATAAAGGATTAAGGGTCTATCAAGCATAGGTGATACCAAGACTAGTGGCTTTAAGAGATATTGCTTAATCTCATCAAAGGCTTGTCAGTATTCTTGATCCCAAATGAATAGAGCATCATTTTTCATCAATTTGGAAATGGGTTTACAATTTCTGGAGACGTTTAGGATGAATAATATCCTTATGCATGCATGTTAGCCTTGCATGACCCCAACTACTTCAAGATGCAAAGCAGAGGCATATCCATGATGCCTTTGATCATTGATCGATCGATTTCAGTTCTATGGTGTTGATCATTATAGGTCTAATCATCAAGTATTTTATGGGATCAATTTTTGATAGTAGGATTGCCTAACGAGAGATCAAATAATATTTAAGCTTTTTCACTTTGAATATGAGTGTTGGACAACAATTTTGAAAAGGAGAATAATTGCTCTACCTCTACTACCATTCTACTCATATAGTAGAGTGTGTTTTCTTCGAAATCTTCATTATTCTAGGTGAGAATAGCTCCTAGGGATCCTTCCACTATGCCATATAAAGGATTAAGGGTCTATCAAGCATAGGTGATACCAAGACCAGTGGCTTTAAGAGATATTGCTTAATCTCTTCAAAGAGTTGTTAGTATTCTTGACCCCAAATGAACAGAGCATCATTTTTCATCAATTTGAAAAGGGGTTTAGAATTTCTGGAGAAGTTTAAGATGAATATCCTTATGCATGCAAGTTAGCCTTGGATGACCTCAACTACTTCACGATGTTAAGCAGAGGCATATCCAAGATGTCTTTGATCTTTGATGGATTGATTTCAGTTCTTGGGTGTTTAACAATATAGGTCTAATCATCAAGTACTTTATGGGATCAATTTTTGATAGTAGGATTACCTAATGAGAGGGAACTGATATTTAAGCATTTTCACTATGAATATGAGTGTTGGTCAACACTTTTGAATAGGAGAATAATTGCTCTACCCCTACTACCATTCTACTCAAATAGTAGATTGTGTTTTCTTTGAATTCTTTATTATTCTAGGTGAGAATAGCACCTAGGGCTCCTTCCATTAGGCCATATAAAGGATTAAGGGTCTATCAAGCATAGGTGATACCAAGACTAGTGGCTTTAAGAGATATTGCTTAATCTCATCAAAGGCTTGTCAGTATTCTTGATCCCAAATGAATAGAGCATCATTTTTTCATCAATTTGGAAATGGGTTTACAATTTCTGGAGACGTTTAGGATGAATATATCCTTATGCATGCATGTTAGCCTTGGATGACCTCAACTACTTCAAGAGGTTAAGCAGAGGCATATCCAGATGTCTTTGATCTTTGATGGATCGATTTCAATTCTTTGGTGTTTAACATATAGGTCTAATCATCAAGTATTTTATGGGATCAATTTTTGGTAGTAGGATTACCTAATGAGAGAACAATAATATTTAGCTTTTTCACTATGAATATGAGCGTTGGACACACTTTTGAAAAGGAGAATAATTGCTCTACCCCTACTACCATTCTACTCAAATAGTAGAGTGTGTTTTTCTTTGAATTCTTCATGGTTCTAGGTGAGAATACCTCCAAGGGATCCTTCCATTAGGCCATATAAAGGATTAAGGGTCTAGCAAGCATAGCTGATACCAAGACTAGTGGCTTTAAGAGATATTGCTTAATCTCTTCAAAGGCTGTTAGTATTCTTGACCCCAAATGAATAGAGCATCATTTTTCATCAATTTGGAAAAGGGTTTACAATTTCTGGAGAAGTTTATGATGAATATCCTTATTCATGCAAGTTAGCCATGGACGACCTCAACTACTTCAAGATGTTAAGCAGAGGCATATTAAAGATGTGTTTGATCTTTGTTGGATCGATTTCAGTTCTTTGGTGTTTAACAATATAGGACTAATCATCATGTATTTTATGGGATCAATTTTTGATAGTAGGATTACCTAATGAGAGAGCAACTAATATTTAAGCATTTTCACGATGAATATGAGTGTTGGTCAACACTTTTGAAGACGAGAATAATTGCTCTACCCCTACTACAATTCTACTCAAATAGTAGAGTGTGTTTCTTTGAATTCTTCATTATTCTAGGTGATAATAGCACCTAGGGATCCTTCCATTAGGCCATATAAATGATTAAGGGTCTATCAAGCATAGGTGATACCAAGACTAGTGGCTTTAAGAGGTATTGCTTAATCCTTTCAAAGGCTTGTTAGTATTCTTGACCCCAAATGAACAGAGCATCATTTTTCATCAATTTGGAAAATGGTTTACAATTTCTGGAGAAGTTTACGATGAATATCCTTGTGCATGAAAGTTAGCCTTGGATGACCTCAACTACTTCAAGATATTAAGAAGAGGCATATCCAAGATGTCTTTGATCTTTGATGGATGGATTTCAGTTCTTGGGTGTTTCACAATATAGGTCTAATCATCAAGTATTTTATGGGATCAATTTTTGATAGTAGGATTACCTAATGAGAGAGCAAATAATATTTAAGCTTTTTCACAATGAATATGAGTGTTGGACAACACTTTTGAAAAGGAGAATAATTGCTCTACCCCTACTACCATTCTACTCAAATAGTAGAGTGTGTTTTCTTTTAATTCTTCATTATTCTAGGTGAGAATAGCTCCTAGGGATCCTTCCATTATGCCATATAAGGGATTAAGGGTCCATCAAGCATAGGTGATACCAAGACCAGTGGCTTTAAGAGATATTGCTTAATCTCTTCAAATGCTTGTTAGTATTCATGACCCCAAATGAACAGAGCATCATTTTTCATCAATTTGGAAAAGGGTTTACAATTTCTGGAGAAGTTTAAGATGAATATCCTTATGCATGCAAGTTAGCCTTGGATGACCTCAACTACTTCACGATGTTAAGCAGAGGCATATCCAAGATGTCTTTGATCTTTGATGGATCCATTTCAGTTCTTGGGTGTTTAACAATATAGGTCTAATCATCAAGTACTTTATGGGATCAATTTTTGACAGTAGTTTTACCTAATGAGAGGGCAACTGATATTTAAGCATTTTCACTATGAATATGAGTGTTGGTCAACACTTTTGAATAGGAGAATAATTGCTCTACCCCTACAACCATTCTACTCAAATAGTAGAGTGTATTTTCTTTGAATTCTTCATTATTCTAGGTGATAATAGCAACTGGGGATCCTTCCATTAGGCCATATAAAGGATTAAGGGTCTATCAAGCATAGGTGATACCAAGACTAGTGGCTTTAAGAGATATTGCTTAATCTCATCAAAGGATTGTCAGTATTCTTGACCCCAAATGAATAGAGCATCATTTTTCATGAATTTGGAAATGGGTTTACAATTTCTGGAGACGTTTAGGATGAATAATATCCTTATGCATGCATGTTAGCCTTGGATGACCTCAACTACTTGAAGATGTTAAGCAGAGGCATATCCAAGATGTCTATGATCTTTGATGGATCGATTTCAATTCTTTGGTGTTTAACAATATAGGTCTAATCATCAAGTATTTTATGGGATCAATTTTTGGTAGTAGGATTACCTAATGAGAGAACAAATAATATTTAAGCTTTTTCACTATGAATATGAGTGTTGGACAACACTTTTGAAAAGGAGAATAATTGCTCTACCCCTACTACCATTCTACTCAAATAGTAGAGTGTGTTTTCATTGAATTCTTCTTGGTTCTAGGTGAGAATACCTCCAAGGGATCCTTCCATTAGGCCATAGAACGGATTAAGGGTCTATCAAGCATAGGTGATACCAAGACTAGTGGCTTTAAGAGGTATTGCTTAATCCTTTCAAAGGCTTGTTAGTATTCTTGACCCCACACGAATAGAGCATCATTTTTCATCAATTTGGAAAAGGGTTTACAATTTCTGGAGAAGTTTACGATGAATATCCTTATGCATGCAAGTTAGCCTTGGATGACCTCAACTACTTCAAGATGTTAAGCAGAGGCATATCCAAGATATCTTTGATCTTTGATGGATGGATTTCAGTTCTTGGGTGTTTCACAATATAGGTTTAATCAGCAAGTACTTTATGGGATCAATTTTTGATAGTAGGATTACCTAATGAGAGAGCAACTAATATTTAAGCATTTTCACTATGAATATGAGTGTTGGTCAACACTTTTGAATAGGAGAATAATTGCTCTACCCCTACAACCATTCTATTGAAATAGTAGAGTCTATTTTCTTTGAATTCTTCATTATTCGAGGTGATAATAGCATCTGGGGATCCTTCCATTATGCCATATAAAGGATTAAGGGTCTATGAAGCATAGTTGATACCAAGACTAGTGGCTTTAAGAGATATTGCTTAATCTCATCAAAGGATTGTCAGTGTTCTTGACCCCAAATGAATAGAGCATCATTTTTCATCAATTTGGAAATGGGTTTACAATTTTTGGAGACGTTTAGGATGAATAATATCCTGATGCATGCATGTTAGCCTTGGATGACCTCAACTACTTGGAGATGTTAAGCAGAGGCATATCCAAGATGTCTGTGATCTTTGATGGATCGATTTCAATTCTTTGGTGTTTAACAATATAGGTCTAATCATCAAGTATTTTATGGGATCAATTTTTGGTAGTAGGATTACCTAATGAGAGAACAAATAATATTTAAGCTTTTTCACTATGAATATGAGTGTTGGACAACACTTTTGAAAAGGAGAATAATTGCTCTACCCCTACTACCATTCTACTCAAATAGTAGAGTGTGTTTTCTTTGAATCCTTCATGGTTCTAGGTGAGAATACCTCCTAGGGATCCTTCCATTAGGCCATAGAAAGGATTAAGGGTCTATCAAGCATAGGTGATACCAAGACTAGCGGCTTTAATAGATATTGCTTAATCCTTTCAGAGGCTTGTTAGTATTCCTGACCCCAAATGAATAGAGCATCATTTTTCATCAATTTGGAAAAGGCTTTACAATTTCTGGAGAAGTTTACAATGAATATCCTTATGCATGCAAGTTAGCCTTGGATGACCTCAACTACTTCAGGATGTTAAGCAGAGGGATATCCAAGATGGATCGATTGATGGATCGATTTCAGTTCTTTGGTGTTTAACAATATAGGTCTAATCATCAAGTATTTTATGGGATCAATTTTTGATAGTAGGATTACCTAATGAGGGAACAAATAATATGTAAGCTTTTTCACAATGAATATGAGTGTTGGACAAAACTTTTGAATAGGAGAATAATTGCTCTACCCCTACTACCATTCTACTCAAATAGTAGAGTGTGTTTTCTTTGAATTCTTCACTATTCTAGGTGTTAGTAGCACCTAGGGATCCTTCCATTAGGCCACATAAAGGATTAAGGGTCTATCAAGCATTGGTGATACCAAGGCTAGTGGCTTTAAGAGATATTGCTTAATCTCATCAAAGGCTTGTCAGTATTCTTGATCCCAAATGAATAGAGCATCATTTTTCTTCAATTTGGAAATGGGTTTACAATTTCTGGAGACGTTTAGGATGAATAATATCCTTATGCATGCAACTTAGCCTTGGATGACCTCAACTACTTGAAGATGTTAAGCAAAGGCATATCCAAGATGTCTTTGATCTTTGATGGATGGATTTCAGTTCTTTGGTGTTTCACAATATAGGTCTAATCATCAAGTATTTTATGGGATCAATTTTTGATAGTAGGATTACCTAATGAGAGAGCAAATAATATTTAAGCTTTTTCACTACGAATATGAGTGTTGGACAACACTTTAGGAAAGGAGAATAATTGCTCTACCCCTACTACCATTCTACTCAAATAGTAGAGTGTGTTTTCTTTGAATTCTTCATTATTCTAGGTGAGAATAGCTCCTAGGGATCCTTCCATTATGCCATATCAAGGATTAAGGGTCTATCAAGCATAGGTGATACCAAGACCATTGGCTTTAAGAGATATTGCCTAATCTCTTCAAAGGCTTGTTAGTATTCTTGACCCCAAATGAACATAGCATCATTTTTCATCAATGTGGAAAAGGGTTTACAATTTCTGGAGAAGTTTAAGATGAATATCCTTATGCATGCGAGATAGCCTTGGATGACCTCAACTACTTCAGGATGTTAAGCAGAGGCATATCCAAGATGTCTTTGATCATTGATCAATCGATTTCAGTTCTATGGCATTGATCAATATAGGGCTAATCATCAAGCATTTTATGGGATCAATTTTTGATAGTAGGATTACCTAATGAGAGAAAAAATAATATTTAAGCTTTTTCTCTATGGATATGAGTGTTGGACAAAACTTTTGAATAGGAGAATAATTGCTCTACCCGTACTACCATTCTACTCAAATAGTAGAGTGTGTTTTCTTCGAATTCTTCATTATTCTAGGTTAGAGAAGCTCCTAGGGATCCTTCCATTAGGCCATATAAAGGATAAAGGGTCTATCAAGCATAGGTGATACCATGACTAGTGGCTTTAAGAGATATTGCTTAATCTCTTCAAAGCCATGTTAGTATTCTTGACCCCAAATGAATAGAGCATCATTTTTCATCAATTTCGAGAAGGGTTTACAATTTTTTGAGAAGTTTATGATGAATATCCTTATGCATGCAAGTTAGCCTTGGATGACCTCAACTACTTCAAGATGTTAAGCAGAGGCATATCCAAGATGCCTTTGATCTTTGATGGATCGATTTAAGTTCTTTAGTGTTTAACAATATAGGTCTAATCATCAAGTATTTTATGAGATTAATTTTTGATAGTAGGATTACCTAATGAGAGAGCAAATAATATTTAAGCTTTTTCACTATGAATATGAGTGTTGGACAACACTTTTGAATTGGAGAATAATTGCTCTACCCCTACTACCATTCTACTCAAATAGTAGAGTGTGTTTTACTTGAATTCTTCATTATTCTTGGTGATAATAGCACCTAGGGATCCTTCCATTAGGGCATATAAAGGATTAACGGTGTATCAAGCATAGGTGATACCAAGACTAGTGGCTTTAAGAGATATTGCTTAATCTCATCAAAGGCTTGTTAGTATTCTTGACCCCAAATGAATAGAGCATCATTTTTCATCAATGTGGAAATGGGTTTACAGTTTCCTGAGACGTTTAGGATGAATAATATCCTTATGCATGCAAGTTAGCCTTGGATGACCTCAACTACTTCAAGATGTTAAGCAGAGGCATATCCAAGATGACTTTGATCTTGGATGGATCGATATCTGTTCTTTGGTGTTTAACAATATAGGTCTAATCATCAATTATTTTATGGGATCAATTTTTGATTGTAGGATTACCTAAGGAGAGTGCAAATAATATTTAAGCTTTTTCACTTTGAATATGAGTGTCAGACAACACTTTTGACAACGAGAATAATTGCTCTACCCCTACTACCATTCTACTGAAATAGCAGAGTGTGTTTTGTTTGAATTCTTCATTAATCTAGGTGAGAATAGCTCCTAGCGATCCTTCCATTAGGCCATATAAAGGATTAAGGGTCTATCAAGCATAGGTGATACCAAAACTAGTGGCTTTAGGAGATATTGCTTAATCTCTTCAAAGGATTGTTAGTATTCTTGACCCCAAATGAATAGACCATCATTTTTCATCAATTTGGAAAAGGGTTTACAATTTCTGGAGAAGTCTATGATGAATATCCTGATGCATGCAACTGAGCCTTGGATGACCTCAACTACTTCAAGATGTTAAGCAGAGGCATATCCAAGATGCCTTTGATCTTTGATGGATCGATTTAAGTTCTTTGGTGTTTAACAATATAGGTCTAATCATGAAGTATTTTATGGGATCAATTTTTGATAGTAGGATTACCTAGTGAGATAGCAACTAATATTTAAGCATTTTCACGATGAATATGAGTGTTGGTCAACACTTTTGAAGAGGAGAATAATTGCTCTACCCCTACTACAATTCTACACAAATAGTAGAGTGTGTTCTCTTTGAATTCTTCATTATTCTCGGTGATAATAGCACCTAGGGATCCTTCCATTAGGCCATATAAAGGATTAAGGGTCTACCAAGCATAGGTGATACCAAGACTAGTGGCTTTAAGAGATATTGCTTAATCTCATCAAAGGCTTGTTAGTATTCTTGACCCCAAATAAATAGAGCATCATTTTTCATCAATTTGGAAATGGGTTTACAGTTTCTGGAGACGTTTTGGATGAATAATATCCTTATGCTTGCAAGTTAGCCTAGGATGACCTCAACTACTTCAAGATATTAAGCAGAGGCATATCCAAGATGTCTTTGATCTTTGATGGATTAATTTCAGTTCTTTGGTGTTTAACAATATAGGTCTAATCATCACGTATTTTATGGGATCAAGTTTTGATAATAGGATTACCTAAGGGGAGAGCAAATAATATTTATGCTTTTTCACTATGAATATAAGTCTTGGACAACACTTTTGAATAGGAGAATAATTGCACTACCCCTACTACCATTGTACTCAAATAGTAGAGTGTGTTTTCTTTGAATTCTTCATTATTCTAGGTAAGAATAGCTACTAGGGATCCTTCCATTATGCCATATAAAGGATTAAGGGTCTATCAAGCATTGGTGATACCAAGACTAGTGGCTTTAAGAGATATTGCTTAATCTCTTCAAAGGCTTGTTAGTATTCCTGACCGCAAATGAATAGAGCATCATTTTTCATCAATTTGGAAATGGGTTTACAATTTCTAGAGAAGTTTAGGATGAATATCCTTATGCATGCAAGTTAGCCTTGGATGACATCAACTACTTCAAGACGTTAAGCAAAGGCATATCCAATATGTCTTTGATCTGTGATGGATCGATTTCAATTCTTTGGAGGTTAACAATATAGGCCTAATGATGAAGTATTTTATGGGATAAAATTTTGATAGTAGGATTACCTAATCAGAGAGCAAATAATATTTGAGCTTTTTCACTATGAATATGAGTGTTGGTCAACACTTTTTAATAGGAGAATAATTGCTCTACCCCTACTACCATTCTACTCAAATAGTAGTGTGTTCTCTTTTAATTCTTCATTATTCTAGGTGATAATAGCACCTAGGGATCCTTCCATTTGGCCATATAAAGGATTCAGGGTCTATCATGCATAGGTGATACCAAAACTAGTGGCTTTAAGAGATATTGTTAATCTCATCAAAGGCTTGTTAGTATTCTTGACCCCAAATGAATAGAGCATCATTTTTCATCAATTTGAAAATGGGTTTACAATTTTTGGAGACGTTTAGGATGAATAATATCCTTATGCATGCAAGTTCCCTTGGATGACCTCAACTAATTCAAGATGTTAAGCAGAGGCATATCGAAGATGTCTTTGTTCTTTGATGGATCGATTTCAATTCTTTGGTGTTTAACAATATTGGTCTAATCATCAAGTATTTTATGGGATCAATTTTTGATAGTAGGATTACCTAATGAGAGAACAAATAATATTTAAACTTTTTCACTATGAATATGAGTGTTGGACAACACTTTTGAAAAGGAGAATAATTGCTCTACCCCTACTACCATTCCACTCAAATAGAAGAGTGTGTTTTCTTTGAATTCTTAATTATTCTAGGTGAGAATAGCTCCTAGGGATCCTTCCATTAGGCCATATAAAGGATTAAGGGTCTATCAAGCATAGGTGATACCAAGACTAGCGGCTTTAAGAGATATTGCTTAATCTCTTCAGAGGCTTGTTAGTATTCTTGACCCCAAATGAATAGAGCATCATTTTTCATCAATTTGGAAAAGGGTTTACAATTTATGGAGATGATTATGATGAATATCCTTATGCATGCAAGTTAGCCTTCGATGACCTCAACTACTTCAAAATATTAAGCTGAGGCATATCCCAGATGTCTTTGATATTTGATGGATCGATTTCAGTTCTTTGGTGTTTAACAATATAGGTCTAGTCATCAATTATTTTATGGGATCAATTTTTGATAGTAGGATAACGTAATGAGAGAGCAAATAATATTCAAGCTTTTTCACTATGAATATGAGTGTTGGACAACACTTTTGAGAACGAGAATAATTGCTCTATCCCTACTACCATTCTACTCAAATAGTAGAGTGTGTTTTCTTTGAATTCTTCATTATTCTAGGTGAGAATAGCTCCTAGGGATCCTTCCATTAGGCCATATAAAGGATTCAGGGTCTATCAAGCATAGGTGATACCAAGACTAGTGGCTTTAGGAGATATTGCTCAATCTCTTCAGAGGCTTCTTAGTATTCTTGACCCCAAATGAATAGAGCATCATTTTTCATCAATTTGAAAAAGGGTTTACAATTTCTAGAGAAGATTAAGATGAATATCCTTATGCATGCAAGTTCCCTTGGATGACCTCAACTACTTCAAGATGTTAAGCAGAGGCATATCCAAGATGTCTTTGATCTTTGATGGATCGATTTCAGTTCTTTGGTGTTTAACAATATAGGTCTAATCATCAAGTATTTTATGGGATCAATTTTTGATAGTAGAATAACCTAATGAGAGAGCAAATAATATTTAAGCTTTTTCACTATGAATATGAGTGTTGGACAACACTTTTGAAAAGAAGAATAATTGCTCTACCGCTACTACCATTCTACTAAAATAGTAGAGTGTGTTTTCTTTGAATTCTTCATTATTCTAGGTTTGAAAAGCTCCTAGGGATCCTTCCATTAGGCCATATAAAGGATTAAGGGTCTATCAAGCATAGGTCATACTAAGACTAGTGGCTTTAACAGATATTGCTTAATCTCATCAAAGCCTTATTAGTATTCTTGACCCCAAATGAATAGAGCATCATTTTTCATCAATATGGAAATCGGTTTACCATTTATGGAGACGTTTAGGATGAATAATATCCTTATGCATGCAAGTTCCCTTGGATGACCTCAACTAATTCAAGATGTTAAGCAGAGGCATATCGAAGATGTCTTTGTTCTTTGATGGATCGATTTCAATTCTTTGGTGTTTAACAATATAGGTCTAATCATCAAGTATTTTATGGGATCAATTTTTGATAGTAGGATTACCTAATGAGAGAACAAATAATATTTAAACTTTTTCACTATGAATATGAGTGTTGGACAACACTTTTGAAAAGGAGAATAATTGCTCTACCCCTACTACCATTCTACTCAAATACTATAGTGTGTTTTCTTTGAATTCTTCATTATTCTAGGTAAGAATAGCTACTAGGGATCCTTCCATTATGCCATATAAAGGATTAAGGGTCTATCAAGCATTGGTGATACCAAGACTAGTGGCTTTAAGAGATATTGCTTAATCTCTTCAAAGGCTTGTTAGTATTCCTGACCCCAAATGAATAGAGCATCATTTTTCATCAATTTGGAAATGGGTTTACAATTTCTAGAGAAGTTTAGGATGAATATCCTTATGCATGCAAGTTAGCCTTGGATGACATCAACTACTTCAAGACGTTAAGCAAAGGCATATCCAATATGTCTTTGATCTGTGATGGATCGATTTCAATTCTTTGGAGGTTAACAATATAGGCCTAATGATGAAGTATTTTATGGGATAAAATTTTGATAGTAGGATTACCTAATCAGAGAGCAAATAATATTTGAGCTTTTTCACTATGAATATGAGTGTTGGTCAACACTTTTTAATAGGAGAATAATTGCTCTACCCCTACTACCATTCTACTCAAATAGTAGTGTGTTCTCTTTTAATTCTTCATTATTCTAGGTGATAATAGCACCTAGGGATCCTTCCATTTGGCCATATAAAGGATTCAGGGTCTATCATGCATAGGTGATACCAAAACTAGTGGCTTTAAGAGATATTGTTAATCTCATCAAAGGCTTGTTAGTATTCTTGACCCCAAATGAATAGAGCATCATTTTTCATCAATTTGAAAATGGGTTTACAATTTTTGGAGACGTTTAGGATGAATAATATCCTTATGCATGCAAGTTCCCTTGGATGACCTCAACTAATTCAAGATGTTAAGCAGAGGCATATCGAAGATGTCTTTGTTCTTTGATGGATCAATTTCAATTCTTTGGTGTTTAACAATATAGGTCTAATCATCAAGTATTTTATGGGATCAATTTTTGATAGTAGGGTTACCTAATGAGAGAACAAATAATATTTAACCTTTTTCACTATGAATATGAGTGTTGGACAACACTTTTGAAAAGGAGAATAATTGCTCTACCCCTACTACCATTCTACTCAAATACTATAGTGTGTTTTATTTGAATTCTTCATTATTCTAGGTAAGAATAGCTACTAGGGATCCTTCCATTATGCCATATAAAGGATTAAGGGTCTATCAAGCATTGGTGATACCAAGACTAGTGGCTTTAAGAGATATTGCTTAATCTATTCAAAGGCTTGTTAGTATTCCTGACCCCAAATGAATAGAGCATCATTTTTCATCAATTTGGAAATGGGTTTACAATTTCTAGAGAAGTTTAGGATGAATATCCTTATGCTTGCAAGTTAGCCTTGGATGACATCAACTACTTCAAGACGTTAAGCAAAGGCATATCCAATATGTCTTTGATCTGTGATGGATCGATTTCAATTCTTTGGAGGTTAACAATATAGGCCTAATGATGAAGTATTTTATGGGATAAAATTTTGATAGTAGGATTACCTAATCAGAGAGCAAATAATATTTGAGCTTTTTCACTATGAATATGAGTGTTGGTCAACACTTTTTAATAGGAGAATAATTGCTCTACCCCTACTACCATTCTACTCAAATAGTAGTGTGTTCTCTTTTAATTCTTCATTATTCTAGGTGATAATAGCACCTAGGGATCCTTCCATTTGGCCATATAAAGGATTCAGGGTCTATCATGCATAGGTGATACCAAGACTAGTGGCTTTAAGAGATATTGTTAATCTCATCAAAGGCTTGTTCGTATTCTTGACCCCAAATGAATAGAGCATCATTTTTCATCAATTTGAAAATGGGTTTACAATTTTTGGAGACGTTTAGGATGAATAATATCCTTATGCATGCAAGTTAGCCTTGGATGACCTCAACTACTTCAAGATGTTAAGCAGAGGCATATCCAAGATGTCTTTGATCTTCGAAGGATCGATTTCAGTTCTTTGGTGTTTAACAATATAGGTCGAATCAACAAGTATTTTATGGGATCAATATTTGATAGTAGGATTACCTAATGAGACAGGAACTAATATTTAAGCATTTTCACTATGAATATGAGTGTTGGTCAACGCTTTTGAAAAGGAGAATAATTGCTCTACCCCTACTACCATTCTACTCAAATAGTAGAGTGTGTTTTCTTTGAATTCTTCATTATTCTAGGTGATAATAGCACCTAGGGATCCTTCCATTAGGCCATATAAAGGATTAAGGGTCTATCAAGCAAAGGTGAAACCAAGACTAGTGGCTTTAAGAGATATTGCTTAATCCCATCAAAGCCTTTTTAGTATTCTTGACCCTACATAACATAGAGCATCTTTTCATCAATTTGGCTAATGAGTTTCAATTTCTGAGACGTTTAGGATGACTAAATCCGATGCATGCTAAGTTGCCTGGATGTAACTCAACTACTTCAAGAGTACAGCAGCGGCATATCCAAGATCTACTTGCTCTTTGATGGATCGATTTCAGTTCTTTGGTGTTTTAAAATACAGGTTCTATATCATCAAGTATTTTATGGGATCAATTTCTGATAGTAGGGTTACCTAATGAGAGAGAAAATAATATTTAAGCTTTTTCACTATGAATATGAGTGTTGGTCAACACTTTTCAATAGGAGAATAATTGCTCTACCCCTACTACCATTCTACTAAAATAGTAGAGTGTGTTCTCTTTGAATTCTTAATTATTCTAGGTGATAACAGCACCTAGGGATCCTTCCATTTGGCCATATATAGGATTAAGGGTCTATGATGCATAGGTGAATATCCTTATGCATGCAAGTTAGCCTTGGATGACCTCAACTACTTCAAGATATTAAGCAGAGGCATGTCCAAGATGTCTTTGATCTTTGATGGATCGATTTCAGTTCTTTGCTGTTTAACAATACAGGTCTAATCATCAAGTATTTTTTGGGATCAAATTTTGATAGTAGGATAATTTAATGAGAGAGCAAATAATATTTAAGCTTTTTCACTATGAATATGAGTGTTGGACAACACATTTGAGAACGAGAATAATTGCTCTACCCCTACTACCATTCTACTCAAATAGTAGAGTGTGTTTTCTTTGAATTCTTCATTATTATAGGTGAGAATAGCTCCTAGGGATCCTTCCGTTATGCCATATAAAGGATTAAGGGTCTATCAAGCATAGGTGATTAAAAGACTAGTGGCTTTAAGAGATATTGCTTAATCTCTTCAGAGGCTTCTTAGTATTCTTGACCCCAAATGAATAGAGCATCATTTTTCATCAATTTGGAAAAGGGTTTACAATTTCAGGAGAAGATTAAGATGAATATCCTGATGCATGCAGGTTAGCCTTGGATGACCTCAACTACTTCAAGATGTTAAGAAGAAGCATATCCAAGATGTCTTTGATCTTTGATGGATCGCTTTCAGTTCTTTGGTGTTTAACAATATAGGTCTAATCATCAAGTATTTTATGGGATCAATTTTTGATAGTAGGATAACCTAATGAGAGAGCAAATAAGATGTAGCTGTGGCACTATGAGATAGGCGTGTTGAAACACTTAGACAAAGGAGAATAATTGCTCTACCCCTACTACCATTCTACTCAAATAGTAGAGCATGTTTTCCTTGAATTCTTCATTATTCTAGGCAAGAATAGCTCCTAGGGATCCTTCCATTATGCCATATAAAGGATTAAGGGTCTATCAAGCATAGGTGATACCATGACTAGTGGCTTGAAGAGATATTGCTTAATCTCGTCAAAGGCTTGTTAGTATTCTTGACCCCAAATGAATAGGGCATGATTTTTCATCAATTTGGAAATGGGTTTACAATTTCTGGAGAAGGTTAGGATGAATAATATCCTTATGCATGCAAGTTAGCCTTGGATGACCTCAACTACTTCAAGATGTTAAGCAGAGGCATATCTTAGATGTCTTTGATCTTTGATGGATCGATTTCAATTCTTTGGTGTTTAGCAATATAGGTCTAATCATCAAGTATTTTATGGGATCAATTTTTGATAGTAGGATTACCTAATGAGAGAGCAAATAATATTTAAGCTTTTTCACTATGACTATGAGTGTTGGTCAACACTTTTGAATAGGAGAATAATTGCTCTACCCCTACTACCATTCT
>RXID01022007.1:0-48518 GCA_005019695.1 Trichopus zeylanicus subsp. travancoricus | reverse complement strand
AGTAGTAATAGTAGTAGTTGTAGGAGGAGTAGTAGTAGCATTAGTGGTAGTAGCAGTAGTGGTAGTAGCAACAGTAGTAGTAGCAGCAGTTGTAATAGTAGAAGTAGTAGTAGTAGTGGGGGTAGTATTAGTAGGAGTGTCAATAGTAGTAATAGCAATAGTAGTAGAAGCAGTAGCGATAGTAGTAGTAGCAGCAGCGGTAGCTGTAATAGTGGTAGTAAGAGTAGTTGTTGTATTTGTACTACAACAACCACTAGTACTTCTATTACTACTACTACTACTATTAGTACTACTACTACATCTACTACTACTACTCATACTACTACTACTACTTCTACTCTTACTTCTACTACTACTTCGACTATTACTACAACTACTACTACTACTGCTTTGCTGCTACTTCTATGACTACTACAACTACCGCTACTACTACTACGATTGCTACTTCTACTACTACTACTCCACCTCCTCCACCTCCAACTACTACTACTATTTCTGCTACCACAACTACTACTTCTACTTTTGTTACTACTACTAGAACAACAACTACTACTACTACTTCTACTACTGCTAGTACTGCTGCTGCTACTACTACTTCTACTATTGCTACCTCTACGACTACTTCTACTGCTACTACTACTACTGCAGTTGCTACTACAATATTCTACTACCACACCAAGTGCTACTAATACCACAACTACTATTACTTGTATTACTGATATTACTACTACTATTGCTACAAGAACTTCTACTACAATTACTTCTACTACTACAACAACAACAACAACAACTACTACTACTACAACAACTATTACTACTATTATTACTACTACTATTGCAACTACTACTACTGCAACTACTACCATAGCAAGTACTAATACTACTAGTACGCTTGTTACTACTACTTGTTCTACTATTATTGCTGCTGTAGCTACTATTTCTACTACTGTTGTTACTACCCCTACTACTGCAACTAATACAACTAGCACTGCCCCTACTACAACCCCTACAGTTACACCAACTCCTATTACAACTATTACTCTTTGTACTATCGCCGCTACTACTACTACTTGTATTGCTACAACAGCTACTACTTGTATTTCTACTCATACTACTTCTACTACGGCTACTACTACTCCAACTACTACTACTACAACTTCCACTACCCCTATTGCTACACCCACTCCTATTACAACAACTACTACTACTTCTACTTGTATTGCTACTACTAAAACTACTACTACAACTACTTCTGGTACTACTACAACTTCTACTACTACTGCTAGTACTACTAGTACTACTACTACTACTACTATTACTGCTACTACTATTGCTACTACAACTTGTAATGCTACTACTTCTACTACTATAACTACTACAATAACTACTGCTGCTGCTGCAACTCCTACTAATACTACTACTACTCCTACTTCTATTACTACTACTACTACTACTACTACTACCACTAGTAGTAGCTACTACTACTACTAGTAGTAGTAGTAGTACTTCAACCACTACTACTACTACTACTACTACTACAACAACAACAACAACTATAACTACAACTGCTACTATTACTACAAGTACTAATGCAACAACTACTACTACTGTTACTACTATTACCACTACTACTACTTGTACTACTACTACCACCACTACTACTACTACATCTGTTAATATTAATAGTATTACAACTACTACACCTATTACTCCAAATACTACTACTACTACTACAACCGCTGCTATTACTACTACTATTGCTACTACTGCTACTACTACTATTACTACAACTACTGGAATTACTATTACAGCTACTACTACTACTATAACTTTTACAACTATGACTACTACTACTCCTATACTACTACTATTGCTACTACTACTATGGCTACTACCTATACTACTACTATTACTCCAACTACTACTTCTATTACTACTACTACTAGTAATACTGCTACTACTGCTACTACTACAACAACCACTATGACTACTACTATTACTATGACTATAACTACTATGGCTACTACTACGCCTTCTACTCCTACTACAACAACAACAACTACTGCTACTAATACTACTACTACTACAGTGACTAATACTACTAATACAACTATTACTTCTACTACTACTACTCCAACTCCAACTCCTACTTCTACTACTATTCCAAATACTACTACATCTATAGTTACTACTATGATTTCTGCTGCTACTACTACTACTTCTAATACTACTACTACTACTGCTACTACTACTACTACTACTACTGCTGATACTACTACAACAACTACTGCTACTACTACTACTACAACTGCTACTATTTCTACTACTACTACTATCACTCCTACTACAACTGCTACCACTACGGTTACTACTACTACTGCTGCGCCTACTACTCCTGTTACTCCAACTACTACTATTATGGCCACTCCTACTACTGCTACTTCTTTTACTACTACTACTAATCCTATTACCACACGTACTCCTACTCCTACGACTACTAGTACAACTATTACTCCCCCTACTACTACTACTACCACCACTACTACTACTACTACTCCTGCTACTACTTCTACTACTACTCTGATTTGTACTACTACTACTACTACAACTTATATTGCCACTCCTACTCCAACTCCTACTCCTACTAGTCCAACAACAACTACTACAACTACTACAGCTACTACTACTCCTACTACTACAACTACCACTACCACTGCTACTGCTACTACTATTACTATTGTTACTACTATTACCACTACTACTCTAATTTCTACTAGTACTACCAGTAGTACTACACCTACCACAACTATTACTATTGTAGCTGCTGCTACTACTACTACTATTTCTATTACTAGTACAAATGCCACTACTCCTACTCTAACTCCTACTGTTGCTACTATCCCTGCTACTGTAGTACTACCACAACTCCAATTGCTATTACTCCTACTCCTACTCTTACTACAACTACTACTACAACTAATACTACTGCTACAACTACTACTAGTAATACTACTTCTACTACTACAACAACAACAACTACTACTAACGACAACTCCTAGTCCTGTTCCAGCAACCACTACTACTACTCCTATTGCTCCTATTGCTACTACTACTCCTACTCCTACTCCTACTTGTACTACTGCTAGTACTACTACTAGTACAACAACTACTACTACTAATACTACTCCTACAACTACAAGTTCTACTGCTACTCCTACTACTACTATTACTCTTACTGCTACTACTACTACTACTACTACTACTTCTTCTACTACTACTATGACTACTACTAGTGCTACTACAACAACAACTATGACAATAACTACATCTAATGTTACTACTAGTACTACTACTGTTACTAGTACAACTACTACCACTACTATTGCTATGACTAGTAGTACTGCTCCTACACCTATTACTACAAATGCTACTACTACTTCTACAACTACTACTGCTACTACTACTACTACTACTATTGCTACTACTATTGCTGCAACCACTACTATGACAGCCACTACTGCAGCTACTTCTATTGCTATTACTACTACAACAGCTACTACTTCTACCGCTCCTACTTCCCCTCCTCCTCCTCCTACTACTACTCCTACTACTACTATTACTACAATGACAGCTCATACTACTACCCATACTCCACCACCTACTCTTATTACTATTAGAACAACAACAACTATAACAACAACTACTACTACTATTTTTACTACTACTACTTCTAATGTTGCTGCTACTACTACTATTACTGCTACTACTACTACTCCGACTATTATAACTGCTATTACTACTGCTACCGCTACTACCTCTACCACTACTACTACTCCTACTACTACTAATTTTACTACTAGTACTACTGCTACTACTTGTACAGCTACTTCGACTGGTATTATTACTACGACTTCAACGACTATAGCTACAACTACTACTACTAATCCTATCTTCTACTACGACAACTACTACAACTGCACAACAACTACTCCGACTAGCACTACTAGTACTACTACTACTTCTGCTACTACCACTCCAATTCCTACTCCTACTCTACTATTCCAAATACTACTACTACAGCTACTATTATTACTTATGCTGCTACTACTTGTAATACTACTACTACTTCTACTACTATTACTATTGAGACTACTACTATTGTTGTGGCTACTACTACTACTACTACTACTACTACTACTACTACTACTACTACTACTACTACTACAACTACTACTAGCACTCCTACTACAACTACTACCACTATTGCTACTATTGCTACTGCTGCTACTATTGCTACTATTGCTACTGCTGCTACTCTGCCTACTACTCCTACTCCAACTATTGCTATTATGGGCACTGCTACTACTACTACTATTGTTACTGCTACTACTCCTATTACCACTTGTACTCCAAGTCCTATGACTGCTACTACTATTCCTCCTCCTCTTCCCACTACTAATACTATAACTCCTACTCCTGCTACTGCTACTACTACTGCTCCTACTAGTACTCTACCACTACAACTCGTACTGGCACTCCTACTCCAACTCCTACTCCTACCACTCCTTTGACAGCAACAACTAATACAACTACTACAACAACAACTACTATTACTACTATTGCTACTACTTCTTCTACTTCTACCACAACTACTGCTACTACTATTACTGCACCTATTTCTATTTGTACTACTACTACTATTACTAATACTACTACTACTACTACAATGATTACTAACACTACTACTACTCGTATGACTGCTGCTGCTACTACTACTACAAGTACTACCACTACTACTACAGCTCATGCTGCCACTCCTGCTCCAACTCCTACCCATATCACTCCTCCAAGATGTAGAAGTACAACAACCACTACAACAACTACTACCACTACTACTGCAACTACTAGTACTATTACTACTGTTACTACCATTAACACTACTACTCGTATTGCTACTACTACTAATAGTACTGCTACTACTATTACTACTACAACTAATATTATTGCAGCTTCTATTATTGCTACTACTTCTATTACTAGTACAACTTCTACTACCCCTACTCCAACTCCTACTACTACTACTACTACAACTACTACTCCTAATTCTTCTTCTACTTCAACACCAAGAACAACAACTACTACTACTCCTACTCCTACTCCTACCACTACTACTACTACTCCTACTCGTAATACTGCTATTACTACTAGTACTTTGACTCCTACTCGTATTACTGCTAGTACTAGTATAACTACTATTGCTACTCCTACTCCAACTTCTACAAATACTTCTACACCTACGGCTACCACTACTGCTACTGCTGCTGCTATCACTGCCACTACTAGTGCTACTACTACTACCACTACTACGATTATTGCTACTACAACAACTACTACTACTACACCTATTACTACTAATACCACTACTGCTATTACTACTGCTACTACTAATATTACTACTAATATTGCTATAAGTACTTCTACTACTGTTACAATTACTACTACTACTAGTATAACTACTACTCCTACTACTACAATTACTTCAGTTATTAGTACTACTATTGCTTCTACTACTACTGCTACTACCACTACTGCTACTACTACTACTACTCCTCCAGCTACTACGACTAGTTCTACTATTACTGCTGCTACAGCTACTACTTCTATTTCTACTCATACTAATACTCCTACTACTACCACTGCTCTTATTACTATCCCTACTCCTACACCAACTCTTATTACAACTACTGACTGTAGCACTACTACTCCTATTACAACTACTAACTGCAATAGTTGTTATATTAGCAGTAGTAGTGGCAATTATAGAAGCTATTGTACCAGCAGTAGTAACAAAAGTTGTAGCAGTAGTAGTAGTGATACAACGAGTAGTAGTAGTAGTAGTAGTAGTAGTAGTAGTAGTAGTAGTAGTAGCAGCAATAACAGAAGTAGTAGCAGTAGCAATGGTAGTAGTAGTAGCAGCAAAACTTATAGTTGTTTTATTATTATTAGTAATAGTAGTCATAGTAGTGGCATTAGTCATAGGAGTAGTAGTAGCAGTAGCAACACTAGCTGTAATAGAAATAGTAGTGGTACTAATAGCAGTAGTTGCAGTAGCAACAGTAATAATTATAGTGGTAGCCAGAGTAGTTGTAGCAGCAATAGTCTTGAAAGTAGTTGTATGAATCGTGGTGGCAGTAGTAGTAGTAGTAGAAGGAATAGCAGTCGCATTAGTAATAATAGTAGTAGCAGTAGTAATTGTAGCAGTAGCAGGAGTAGCTGTAGTAGCAGTAGTAGTAGAAATTATCATGGTAATAATCATAGCGGCAGTAGCAGTAGTGATAGCAGTAGCAGTAGAAGTAGTAGCAGCAATAGTAGGTGAAATAGTTATAGTAGTAGTAGCTATAGTACAAGTAGTAGTAGTAATAGTAGTTGTAGCAGTAGAAGTAGTTGCAGCCATTGTAGTTGGAGAAGTAGCAGTAGTAGGAGAAATAATACTAGGAGCAGTAGCAGTAGTAGTAATAGTAATAGTAAGAGTAGCTGTAGTAGTAGCAGCAGTAGCATTAGTGGCAGTAATGGTGGTGGTGGTAGTAGTAGTAGTAGTAGTAGTAGTAGTAGTGGTGGTGGTGGTAGGGGATGTAGTAGTAGCAGTAGTAGCAACAGAAGTAGTAGTATAGGAAGTAGTTGTATCAGTAGTTATTGTTGTAGTTGTAGTAATAGTAGTAGTAGTTGTTGTAGCACCAATAGTAGCAATAATAATAGTAGTAGTATTAGTAGTAGTAGTATAAGAAGTAGTTCCAGTAGTAGTAGTAGCAATATTGGTAGTAGTATTACTAATAGTGGGAGAAGTGGTTGCGTTAATAGTAGTAGTTGTAGTAGTAGTAGGAGAAGTTGGGTCAAAGCGGTAGTTGTAGTAGTTATAGTAATAGTAGAAGTAGTAGCGATAATCATTGTAGTTGTATGAGTAGTATTAGGAATTGTCATTGTAGTAGTAGTCATCGCGAAAGTAGCAGCAGCAGCAGTAGTTGTTGTAGTCGTGTAGCAGCAGCAGTAGTAGTAGTAGTAGTAGTAGTAGTAGTTGTAGTAGTAGTTGTAGCTGAAATAGTAGTAATAATAGTAGTACTAGCAATAGAATTAGTAGCAAAAGTAGTATTAGTAGTCATCGGAGAAGGAGAAGTAGAGTAGTAGCAGTAGTAGTAGTAGCAACAGCGTCAATAGTAGTAGTAGTAGTAGTAGGAAAAGCAGTAGTAGCAGTAGTAGTACCAGTTGGAGAAGCCGAGTACTTGTAGAAGTAGTAGTAGTTGTTGTAGTTGTAGTAGTAGTAGTGGCAGTAGTAATAGTGGCAGTAGTAGTGGTAGTATTGGTAGTAGTAATAGTAGCAATAGTAGTGGTAGTAGTGGCAACAGTAGCAGTAGTAGCAATAGTAGTGGTAGTAGTTGCTGTAGTGGCTATAGTAGTACTAGTATTGGTAGTTGCAGTGGTAGCAATAGTAGTAATAGTTGTAGTAGTAGGTGGAGGAGGAGGAGTATTAGTAGTAGTAGTAGCATAAGCAGTAGCAGAAGTGGTAGTCGTAGGAGAATTGGTAGTAGTAGCTATGGTTGTAGTAGTAGTAATAGTAGTCACAGTAGCATTAGTAGGAGCAGTAGTGGTAGTGGTAGTAGTAGTATTTGCAATAGCCGTAGTAGTGGCAGTAGTGGTAGTAGGAGAAGTAGTAGTCGAAGCAGCAATAGTAGTTGATGCAGAAGTAGTAGTAGTTGTAGGAGTTACAGAAGTAGCAATTGTTGGAGAAGTTGCAGTAGTTGTAGCAGTATTAGTCATAGGAGTAGTAGTAGGAGCACTAGTAATGCTAGCCGTTGTAGTAGTAGTAGCAATACTAGTAGGTGTAGCTGCAGTTGCAATAGTCGCAGTAGTAGCATTAGTAGTAGTACTAGTCATAGTAGTAGTGTTAGGGGCAGCAACAATAGCAATGGTACTAGTATTGGAAGTACTAGTACTAGTAGTGGTAGTAGGAAGAGTGATGGTAGTAATAGTAGTACTAGTACTAGTAGTAAGAGTAGCAACAGTAGTAGTTGTAGCTTCTGTAGTGGTATTAGTAGCAGTAGCAGCAGTAGTAGTAGATATAGGAGAAGTAGTAGTAGTAGTAGCAGCAGAAGGAGTAGGAGTAGTAGTAATAGCAGTAGTAGTAGTAGTAGCAGTAGCAGTGGTAGCAATAGTAGTAGCTGTAGTAATAGTGGTAGGAACGATAGTAGTTTAAGTAGTAGCAGTAATAGCAGTAGATACACTTGTTGCTGTTGTAGTAGTAGCAATAGTAGTAGTTGTAGTAGTAATAGTAGTAGTCACAGTAGTCATGGTAGTAGTAGCAATGGTAGGTGTAGTAGTAATGGTCACAGTAGTAGTAGTAGGAGAAGTAGCAGTAGCTATGGCAACAGAAGGAGTAGCAACGGTAGCAGTAGAATTAGTAGTAGCTGTTGCAGTAGTAGAAGCAGTGGTTGTAGTAGTAGTAGAAGCAGTGGCAAAGGTTGCAGTAGTAGTAGTGGCAGTAGTTATAGCTGCTATTGTAGTAATAGCAGAAGTAGTGATAGGAGAACTAGAAGGAGTACTAGTAGCAGAAGTAGCAATAGCAGTAGTGGGAGTGGTATTAGTAGTAGTAGTGTTGGTAGTATTAGTGGTAGTAGTAGTCGTAGAAGTAGAAGTAATAGTAGTAGTAGTAGTAGTAGTCATAGTAGCAGCAGTAGGAGTAGTTGTAGTAGTATTAGTAATAGTAGTAGTAGTAGCAGTTGTTGTAGTAGTTGTCGCAGCAGCAATGGAATAGAAGTAGTAGTGGTAGTTGTAGTAGTCATAGTGTCAGTAGTAGTAGTAGTAGTAGTGTAGTAAGTATAGTTATTTTGTAGTTGTCATAGTAGTGGTAGTGGTGGTGGTGGTAGTAGTAGTAGTAGCAATAGTAGCAGTAGGAGCAGTGGTAGTAGTTGTACTAGTATTGGTAGTAGCAATAGTTGCAGTTATAGTAGCTGTAGCAGTAGTAATACTAATCGTTGTAGTAGTAGTAGCAGTGCTAGTAGGTGTAGAAGTAGTTGCGGTAACAACAGTAGTAGTTGTACTAGCCTTAGCAGTAGAATTAGGCGTAGCAGCAGTAGCAATGGTACTTGTAGTGGTGGTAAGAGAAGTGGTAGTAGTAGTAGTAGTAGTACTAATAGTAGTAGTACTAGTAGTAAGAACAACAATAGTAGTAGTAATCGTAACAACAGTAATAGTTGTAGTAGCAATAGTTGTAGTAGCAGGAAGAGAAGTAGTAATAGTAGCAATAGAAATAGGAGTAGGAGTAGTAGTAGTAGCAGTTGCAGTGATAATAGTAGGAGTAGCAGTGGTAGTAGTAGCATTAGTAGTAGCTAGTACAGTAGTAGAAGCAGTGGTTGCAGGAGTTGTAGAAGCAATGGCAAAGTTGCAGTAGTAGTAGTTGCTATATTAGTAGTAGGAGAAGTAGTCATAGGAGAAGTAGGAGTACAAGCAGCAGTAGGAGTAGTAGTAGTAGTAGCAGAAGTAACAGTAGTAGTAGTAGGATTGGTATTAGCGGCAGTAGTGGTGGTAGTATTAGTAGTAGTAGTAGTAGCAGTAGTGGTAGTAGAAGTCGTAGAAGTAGAAGTAATAGTAGTAGTAGTAGTAGTTGTGTTAGGAATAGTAGTAGTAGCAATAGCAATAGGAGTAGTAGTAGCGGTAGTTGTACTAATCATAGTGGTTGTAGTAGTGGTGGTAGTATTAGAAGATGATGTTGTTGTTTTTGTAGTTGTTATAGTAGTAGTGGTAGTAGGAGTAGTAGTAGTAGTGGTAGCAATAGTAGTAGTAGAAGTAGTGGTAGTAGTTGTACTAGTATTGGTAGTTGCAGTAGGTGCAGTTGTAGCAATAGTTGCAGTTGTAGTAGTAGTAGTTGTATTAATACTAGACATTGTAGTAATAGTAGCAGTACTAGTAGGTATAGCCGCAGTTGCAATCACAGCAGTAGTAGTAGTACTAGTCTTAGCGGTAGTATTAGCGGTAGCAGTTGTAGAAATGGTACTAGTAGTGGTGGTAGTAGTAGTAGTAGTAGTAATAGTAGTAGTAAGAACAACAATAACAGTAGTAGCTGTAACAGCAGTAATAGCAGCAGTAGCAGTAGTAGTAGTAGCAGTAGGAGAAGTAGTAGTAGTAGCAGTAAAAATAGGAGTAGTAGTAGTAGGAACAATAGTAGTAGCAGTTGTGGTAGCCATAGTAGTAGCTGTAGTAATAGCAGTAGTAGTGGTAGTTGTTGCAGTAGTCGAAGTAGACATACTTGTAGTAGTACTAGTAGTAGTAATAGCAGTGGAAGTAGAAGTAGTAGTAAAGGTAGTAGTAGTTGTTGAAGTAGTAGTAGGAGGAGGAGCAGCAGTAGTAGTAGTCACAGTCCTAGTAGTTGTAGTAGTAGTAGTAGTAGTCACAATCGTAGTAGTCGTAGTAGTAGTAGTAGTAGTAGTAGTCACAGTCGTAGTAGTTGTAGTAGTAGTAGCAGTAGCAGTAGGAGTAGTACTAGTTGTAGTAGTAGTAGTTGTTACAGTAGCAGAAGTAGTTGCAGTAATTGTAGTTTTATTAGTTGTAGTAGTAGTTATACAAGTAGTATGTGCAGTACTAGCAGTATTTGTAGTAGAAATAATAGTAGAAATTTTAGTGGTAGTTGTAGCGGTAGAGATAGTGGTAGTAGTAGTAGAAGTACTACTTGAAGCAGTAGAAGTAGTAGTAGTTATTATAGTAGTTGTATTAGAAGTCATAGTAACATTGGTAGCAATAGTAGTAGCAGTATTAGCAATAATAATAGTTTAAGTAGGAGCAGTTCTCATAGTAATAGTAGTGGTAGTAGTTAAATTAATGTTAGTCGCAGTAGTAGTAGTCGTAGTACTAGTAGTAGCAATAGCAGTAGTAGAAGTAGTAGTAGTTGTTGTTGTGGTAGTAGCAGTAGTAGCAGTTGTTGTTGCTGTAGTAGTAGCAGCGGTAGTAGTAATAGTAGTAGTTGCGGTAGTAGCATTAGTAGTAGTAGAAGTTGTAGAAGCAGTAATAGCAGAAGTAGTAGAAGTAAGAGAAGCAACAGTAGTAGCTGTAATTATTGTAGTAGCAATAGTTGCAGTAGTCGTAGCTGTAGTAGAAGTATTAGTAGTGGGGGAAGTAGTAGTAGCAGTAGTAGTAGTAGTAATAGTTGCTATAGTTGTACCAGTCGTAGTGGTACTACCAGTAGTAGGAGTTGCCGCAATAATAGTAGTTGTTGTTGTTGTTGTAATAGCGGTAGTAGCTATAGTAGTAGTAGTAGTAATAGTAGGAGGAGAAGTATTAAAAGGATCAGTAGTAGTAGTAGCAATAGTAGCAGTACAGGTAGTAGTAGTAGGAGTAGGATAAAATGTATCAGAAGCATTAGCAGTAGTTGAAGTAGAAGTAGTAGTAGTTTTTGTACTAGTAGAAGCAGCAATTATAGAAGAAGTCGCAGTAGTCATAGTAAAAATAGTAGTAGTTCTAGTTGTTGTAGCCACAGTCGTAGCCATAGCAGTAGTTGTAGTAGCGAAAGTAGTAGTGACGGATAAGTGGTGGTAGTACTTGTCATTGTAGTTGAACTAGTACTAGTAGTAGTTGTAGTCGTAGTAGTAGTAGTAGCAATAGTAGTAGTAGTAGTAGTAGTAATAGTAGTAGTGGAAGTAGAAGTAGTCATCGTGGTAGTTGTAGCCGTAGTTGAAGTAGTTGCAAAAGTTATAGTTGTAGTAGTAATTGCAACAATAGTAGCCGCAGTAGTAGTAGTAGTAGCACCAGTAGAAGTAGCAGTCATAGTTGGAGTAGTTGTAACAGAAGTAGAAGTAGTAGTAGTAGTAATAGTAGCAGCAGTAGTAGAAGGGGTGCGAGTTATAGTAGCAGAAGTAGTAGTAGAAGTAGTTGTAGTGCAAGTTGTAGCAGTAGTAGTAGGAGTATCAGGTGTAACAGTATTAGTGGAAGTAGCATTAGTAGAAGGGAAAGTAGTAGTAGTAGTATTACAAGCAGAAGCTGCAGTAGTATTGGTAGCAACAGTAGCAGTCGTCAGAGCAGCAGCAGTAGTAGTAGGTGTAGCAGTTGTAGTTGCTATAGTAGAAGTAATAGTACTAGCAATAGTAGTGTCAATAGCAGTGGTAGTAATAGGAGGTATTTTCATAGTAGTAGTAGCAGCACCAGCAGTTGTAGTAGAAGCATTAGTATTAGTAGCAGGAGTTGTAGTAATAGTATCAGTAGTAGCAGTTGTAGTAGAGGTAGTAGTAGTAGAAGCTGTAGCAATAGTTGTTGCAGAAGTAGTAGTAGCAGTAGTCAAAGTAGTTGGAGAAGTAGCAGATGTAGTGGCAACAATAGCAGTAGGAGTAGTAGCAGTATTAGTCGTGGCAGTAGCAATAGCAGCAGCAGCAGTAACAATAGTAGTAGTAGTAGGATAATAGTTGTAGCAGAAGTAGTAGCAGCAGCAGTAGTAGCGATAGTAGTAATAGGAGTAGTAGTGGTTATAGCAATCATAGTAGTTGTAGTAGTAGCAATGGTACAAGTTGCAGTAGTATTAGCAGTAGTTGTATTAGTAGTAGCGACAGCAATAATAGTATTAACAGTAGCAGTATTAGTAGTAGCGATAGTTGTAGCAGTAGTAGTATTAGTAGGAGTAGTAGTTCAAGTAGGTGTAGAAGCAGCAGTAGCAACAGGAGTAGTTTTAATAGTAGTAGCAACGGTTGCAGTAGTTATAGTAGCAGTACTAGTACTAGTAGTCATAGTAGCAACTGCTGTAGCAGTATCAGTACTAGTTGTTGTAGGAGTGATAGTTTTAGTAGTAGCAGCAGTAGTAGTAGTTGCAGTAAGAGCAGAAGCAGTAGAAGTAGCTGTAGTAACAGTAGTAGTCATAGTTGTTGTAGCTATCATAGTAGGAGCTGCGGTAGTAGCATTAGTAGTAGTACTAGTAGTAGTAGTAGCAGTAGTAGTCGTACTAGCAGTTGTAGTTGTAGTAGCAGTAGTAGCAGTAGTAGAAGTAGTACCAAAAGTAATTGTAGTAGAAGTAGAAATAGTAGTAGTGGTAGTCAAAGTAGAAATAGTAGTAGAAGTAGTAGTAGTACTTGTAGGAGCAGTTGCAGCTGTATGAGTAGTAGCAGTGGTTGTTGTTGTAGTAGCAACTGTAGCTGTAGTAGCAATAGCAGCAGCAGCAGTAGTAGTAGTAGCAATAGCAAAAATAGCAGTAGTAGTTGTCGTAGTAGTGGTTGAAGTAGTAGTAGTAGCTATAATAGCATGCGTAGTAGTAGTAGCAGTAGTCGTAGTAGTATTAGAAGTAATAGTAGAAATAAAAGTAGTTGTACCAGAAGTAGCAGTAGTAGAAGCACTAGTAATATAAGTAGTAGTAGCACTAGTAGTGGTAATTGTAGGAGAAGTAGTAGTTGCATTAGGCTTAATAGTAGTAGCAATAGTAGCAATAGTAGCAGCAGTAGAAGTAGTGGTAGCTGTATTAGTAATAGTAGTAGTGGTTGTAGTAGTAGTAGTAGTAGTAGTATTAGCAACAGTATCAATATTAGCAGCTGTAGTAGTAGTTGGAGTAGTAGTAATAGGGCTCTTACAAGTAGCTGTAGCAGCAGTAGCTATTGTAGCAATAGTAGTAGTAGTACTAGTTATAGCAATAGTAGTAGGAGGTGTACTAGTAGTAGGAGCAGTAGTTGTAGGAGAAGTAGGAGTGTTAGTAGTTGTTGTTCTTGTAGGAAAAGTAGTCGTACTAGTAGTAGTTATTGTTGTATTAGTTGTAGTTGTAGTACTACTAGTAGCAGTAGTTGTAATAGTGGCAGTAGTAGTTGTAGTAGTCATACCAGCAGTAGCATTAGTAGCAGTAGTGGCAGTAGTGGTAGTAGTAGTAGTAGTAGTTCTTGTTATTGTTAGTATTATTGTTATAGCAGTAGTAGTAGTAGTAGCGACAGCAGTAGTAGTAGCAGTCATAGTAGTAGTAGTATCAGTAGTAGTAGTTGTAGTCGTAATAGTAGTAGAAGTAGTAGGAGAACTAGTGGTAGTAGTAGTAATAGTAGTAGTACTAATAGTAGCAGTTGTAATAGTAGTAGCAGTGGTAACGGTCATTGTTGTAGTTGCCATAGTAGCATTAGTAGTTATTGTAGTTGTAGCTGTAGCAGTAGTAGTGGCTATCGTAGTACTAGTTATAGTAGAAGTAGCAGTAGAAGTAATAGTAGTAGTAATAATAGAAGCAGTAGTAGTTGTAGTAGGAGAAGTCGTAGTACTAGTAGTTGTATAACTAGTTGTAGTAGTAGCAATAGTACTAGTAGTAGCAGCATTTGACATAGTAGTAGAAGTATTAGTTGTAATAGTAGTGGTAGTAGTAATAGCAGTCGTAGTCATAGTAGTAGTAGTATAGTAGTACTAGTAGTAGTAGTAGTTGTAGCAATAGTAGCCGCATTAGTATTGGTAGTAGTAGTAACTGAAACTAGCAGTAGTAGTAGGAGAGGTAGTAGTAGTAGTAGCAGTAGTCGTTGCAATAGTAGGAGTAGTCGTAGTAGTAGGACAAATAGTACTAGTAGTAGTAGTAGTAGTCGCCGTCGTAGTAGTCATAGCAGTAGTAGTCGTAGCAGTAGTAGTAGCAGTAGTAGTTGCAACTGTAGTGGTGGTGGTGATAGTTGTAGTAGTACTAGTAGTAGGAGTAGTAGTAGTAGCAGTAGCAGTGGTAGCAGTTGTTGCAATAGTAGTACTAATGGTAGTAGTAGCAATGGTAGAAATGGTAGTGGACGTAGTAGTAGTAGTAGTAGTGGCAGTAGGAGCAGTGCTATTAGTAATAGTAGTGGTTATAGTTGTAGTAGTATTAGTTGGAGAAGTAGTAGTAGTATCATGAGTAGTAGTAGAAGTAGTAGTAGATATAGTTGTGGTAGTAGCTGGAGTAGTAGTAGAAGTAGTAGTAGTAGCAGTTGGAGTAGAAATGGTAGTAGTACTAGTTGTTCCTGTAGTAGGAGAAGTAGTAGTAGTAGTAGCAGTAGTAGTAGTTGTAGTTGTAGCAGTACCAGCAGTAGTAGGAGGAGGAGCAGGAGGAGGAGGAGTAGTAGTAGTAGAAGTAGTAGCAGTGGTAGCAAAAGTAGTAGCAGAAGTAATAGTAGTAGTAGTGGTAGGAGTTGTAGTAGTAGCAGTAATAGGAGTAGTGGTTGTTGTTGTAATAGTAGTAGTTGTAGCAGCAAAAGAAGTTGTAGTAGTAGTAGGATTAGTAGCAGTAGTAGCAGTTGTTGTTGTTGTAGTAGTTGTAGCAGTAGTTGCAGCAGCAGTAAAAGTAGTAGCAATGGTAGTAGTTGTAGTAGTAGTCACAGTAGTAATAGTAGTAGCAGTAGTTGAAGTAGTAGTATTAGTAGTCGTGGCAGGCATCATAGCTGTGGTAGCAGTAGTAGTAGTAGTAGTTTTTATAGTAGTTGTAGTAGTAGTAGTAGTAGTAGTAGTAGTAGCGTTAGTTACAAATGTAGCAGTAGTTGCAGTAGCAGTAGTACTAGTAGTAGTAGCAATAGAAAGACATGTAGTAGTAGTAGAGTTGTAGCAGTAGTAGTGGCAGTAATTAAAGTAGATGTAGAAGTAGTAGTAGTAGTAGTAAAAATAGTAGTCGTAGTCATAGCAATAGAAGTTATAATAGTAATAGTAGTAGTTGTAGTAGTATTAGTAATAGTTGTAGAAGTAGTAGTGGTAGTAGTAGTAGTGGCAGAAGTAATAGTAGTAGTCATAGTACTAGTAGTAGTAGAAGAAGAAGTATTAGTAATAGTAGAAGTAGTAGTAGTAATATTAGTAGTATTAGTAGTGGTAGTAGTAGTTGTGGCATTAGTAGTAGTAGTTATAGTGGTAGTAGTACTAGTGGCATTAGTAGTTGTAGTAGTAATAGAAGTAGAAGTTGTAGTGGTTGTAGAAGCAGTAGTAGAAGTAGTTGTAGCCATAGCAGTAGGAGCGAAAGTAATAACAACAGTATTAGAAGTTGTTGTTGTTGAATCAATTGTAGTTTTCGTCGTTGAATTAGTAGCAGTGAAAGTAACAGAGGTAGTAGTAGAAGTAGTACTAGTATAAGTAGCAGTAGTAGTAATAGAAGCAGTAGCACTATAGCAGCAACAGTAGTAGTAGCGGAAAGAGTAGTAGTAGGAGAAGTAGAGCAGTACTGGCACTAGTTGTAGCAATGGCAACAACAGTAGTAGTAGTAGAATTAGTAGCAGTTGTACTGGTAGTATAAGTAGCCGCAATGGTAGTTGTCGTACTAGTAGCAGTTGCAGTAGTAGTTGTAGTAGTAGTAGTAGAAGGTGTAGTAGTAGTTGTTGTACTACTAGCCACGGCATTTGTGGTAGCAGCAGTAGTAGAAGTAGTTGCAGCAATTGTGGCAGCAGTATAGTACTAGTAATAAGACTTGCATTAGTAGCAGTAGTAGTACAAGTAGTAGCAGTAGTAGTTGCAATAGTAGCGGTAGTAGTAGTTGTAGTAGAAGTAATAGCAGCAGTAGTAGAAGTAATAGTAGCAGTATTAGCAATAGAAGTAGTAATAGTAGCCATAGTAGTAGTAATAGAAGTAGTTGTAGTAGTAGTAGAACTAGTAGTTGCAATAGTAGCAAAAATAGGGGTGGTAGTAGTAGTAGTATTAGTAGTAGAAGCAGCCGTATTAGTTGTAGAAGTAATAGCAATAGTAGTAGTGGCAGTAGTAGTGGCAGTAGCAATAATAACAACAATAGTTGATGCACTAGCAATAGACGAAGTAGTAGAAGCATCAGTAGTAGGAGTACAATAGTGGCTGCAGTGGTTGTAGCAGTAGTAGAAGTAGGAGTATTAGTAGTAGTAGCTGATGCTGTAGTAGTTGGAGTAGGAGAAGTTCTAGTTTAAGCAGTAGCAGTGGTAATAGCTGCAGTACTAGTAGTTATTGTAGTAGTATTAGTAGCAATAGTAGTAGAAGTAGTAGTTGTAGTAGTAGTTGTAGTAGCAGTAGTAGTATCAATAGTAGCAGTAGCAGTTGTAGTAGTAGTAGTAGTAGCAGTAGTTGTAGTATAAGAAGTAGTAGGAGTAGGAGAAGTAGTAGGAGAAGTAGTAGTAGTAGAAATAGTAGTCGTAGTAGTAGTAGCAATAGTAGTCGTAGTAGTATTAGTAGTAGTAATTGTAATAGTGGTAGTGTTGTAGCAGTGGTCGTAGCTGAAGTAGTAGTAGTAGTAGTTGTTGTTATAGTAGTAGTCGTAGTAGTGGTAGTAGTAGTCGTAGTCGTAGTGGTAATAGGCACAGTATTAGTTGTAGTAGTAGACGTAGTAGCAGGCGTAGTAGTAGTAGTAGTAGTTGTAGAAGTAGTAGAAGTAGTTGTAGAACTAGTAGAAGTAGGAGTGGTAGTAATAGTAGGAGCAGTAATAGCAGTAGTAGGAATAGTAGTAATAGTAGGAGTAGTAATAGCAGTGGTAGGAGTAGTAGTAGCAGCAGTGGAAGTATAGATAATTGTAGTAGCAGTTATAGTAGGAGTATCTATAGATGGGGTAGCAGTAGTAGTAGTAGTAGTAGTTGGAGCAATAGTAGTAGTAGCGGTTATAGCAGCAATAGTAGTAGTAGTAGTAGTTATTGTTGTTGTTGTTGTTGTAGTAGTAGTAGTAGTAGTGGTAACAGTAGTAGCAGCACTAGCAGTAGCCGTAGTAGCAATTGTGGTAGTAGCAATAGTAGTAGTACTGAAGTACTAGTAGTAGCAGTTGCAGTAGTGGCAGTAGTAGTAGTTGTTGCAGTAGTAGTAGCTATAGTATTAGCAATAGCAGTCATAGCAATTGTCGCAGTGGTTGCAATAGTAGTCATAGTAGCAACAGTAGTAGTAGTAGTAGTAGCAGTTATATCTATAGCAGCAGAAGTAGTAGTAGTAGTTTAGCATTCATAGTAGCAAAAGTAGTATTAGTAGCAATAGTTGTTGTAGTAGTTGTAGTACAACTCCTAGTAGTAGCAGTCATTGTGGTAGCCACAGTAATATTAGTAGGAGTAGAAGTAGTAGTTGTAAAAGATGTAGTAGCTATAGTAAGAGTAGTGGGAGATGTATTAGTTGTAGATATAGCAATAGTAGTAGTAGAACTAGTGTAGCAGTAGTAGTTCTAGCTGTAGTAGTTGTACTAATATTAGGAGTAGTCATAGTAATAGTAGCGAAAGGAGGAGTAGTTGTACTACTACAAGGGTAGTAGTAACATGGGTAATAGAAGTAATAGTAGTGGTAGTAGCAGTAGCGGTAGTAGTAGCAATAGTTGTAGTAGTAGCACTAGTAGTAGTCGAAGTAGTAGTAGTAGTAGTAAAAGCATTAGTTGTAGTAGTAGCCGGAGTTGTAGTAGAAGTAGCTGACGTAGAATTAGTAGTAATAATAGTTGTAGTAGTAGTTGTAGTAGTTGTATTAGTAGTACTAGTAGTAGTAGTCGGAGTAGGGTAGTAATAGCAGTCCTAGTACTAGTAGTAGTAGTAGTAGTTATTGTAGTAGTAGTAATAGTAGGAGTGGGAGTTGTAGTACGAATTTGAGTAGGAGAAGTAGTAGTGGTAGGTGTAGTATTAAGAGTAGCAGCAGCTGTTGTAGTAGTTGTAGCAGTCGTAGCAGTAGTAGTAGCAGTAATTATAGTTTTAGTATTTGTGGTAACTATAGCAGGAGTAGTAGTAACAGTAGCAGCAGCAACAGTAGTATTAGCAGTAGTAGTCGTCATAGTAGTAGTCGTAGTAGTATCAGTGGTAGCAGCAGCAGTAGTTGTAGTACTAGCAATAGTAGGAGCACAAGTAGTAATAGGAGTTGTATTTGTAGTGGTAGTACTACTGTTAGCATTAGTAGTAGTAGTATTAGTAATAGTAGTATTGTAGTAGTAGTATTAGTAGTAATAGGAGTAGTAGTCGTAGTAGTAGTTGGAATAGTAGCAGTAGGAGTAGTAGTAGAAGTAGCAGTCGTAGCAGTAGTTGCAGTAGTTGCAGTAGTGGTAGTAGTAGCAGTGGTAATCGTAGTAGTAGTTGTAGAAGTAGTAGCAATAGTGTTGGTAGTACTATTAGTACCGGTAGAAGTAGTAGTAGTAGAAGTAGTAGTAGTACTAGTAGTAGCAACTATAGTAGTAGTTGTAGTAGTGGCGGTTGTGGTAGTAGCGGTAGTAGTCGTCGTAGTAGTAGCAGTAGTAGCCGCAACGGTAGTAGTAGCAGGTCTAGCAGTACCAGTAGTCGTAGCAGAAGTAGTTGTAGCAACAATAGTAGGAGAACTAGTAGTAGAAGTAGTAGCAGTAGCAGTAGTTATAAAAGTTGTAGTAATAGCAATAATATTTGTAGAAGTAGTAGTAGTTGCAACCGTAGTATTACTAGGAGTAGCAGTAGTAGTAGTAGCCGAAGTAGTAGTAGTAGTAATAGTAGTAGGGGGAGTAGTAGTTGTAGCGAAAATAGTAGTTGTAGTAGTAGTAGTAGTATTTTTAGTAGCTACAGCAGTAGTAGTAGTTGTAGTAACAGTAGTTGTACTAGCAATGGTAGTAGCAATTATTTTAGGAGTAGTAGTAGTGGCGGTAGTAGCAATTATTTTAGCAGTAGTAGCAGTCGTAGTAACCGCAATAGTAGCAGTAGTTATTGTAGCAATAGTAGTAGTTGTTGTAATAGCATTAGTACTAATTGTGGAAGTAGTACAAGAAGTAGTAGTACTGGCCGAAGCAGCATTAGTTATATTAGTAGTAGTAATAGTAGTAGTAATGATAGTAGTAGCAGTAATGGTAGCAGTAGTTGCAGTAGTAGTAGGAGTCGTCGTTGTTGTTGTAGTAGTAGTAGCTGTTGCAGCAATTGCAGTAGCAGTAGGAGGAGTAGTAGTAGCAGCAGTAGTTGCCATTGTAGCACTTGTACTATTAGGAGTAGAAGTAGTAGTAACAATAGAAGTAATCAAAGTAGTAGTAGTAGTAGTTGTTGTAGCAAAAGTAGTACTAGAAGTAGTAGTTGTAGTAGTTGCACCATTAGTAGTGGAAGCCGTAGTAATAGAAGTAGTAGTAGCAGTAGTAGCAGTAGCAGTCGTAGTAGTAGCAGTAGTTGCAATAGTTGAAGTAGGAGAAGTAGCAGTAGTTGTAGTAGTAGTAGAAGTAGTAGCAGTAGTTGTAGTAGTTGCAGTAGTAGAAGCAGTAGTAGTAGGAGGAGAAGTAGTAGTAGTTGTTATTGTAGGAGAAATGGAGGTAGTAGTAGTAGTAGTAAAAGTCATAGTAGTAGCAGTAGTAGTTATAGTAGTATTACTAGTAGTACCAGTAGTTGTAAAAGTAGTTATAGTAGTAGTTGTAGTGGTTGCAGTAGCGATAGAAGCATTAGTACGAGAAGTAGTACTAATAGTAGTAGCAGTAGAAACACTAGTAGTAGTAAAAGTATTTGCAGCAGTAGCAGCCGCAGCAGTAGTACCAGTAGTAGTAGTAGTCGAAGGAGTAGCAGTGTAGCAGCATTAGTAGTTGTAGCATTAGTGGTAGTAGTAGTATTAGTAGTTGCAGTAGTACTAGTAGTAGTAGTAATAGTCGTAGTAGCAACAACAGTAGCAATAGCAGCAGTAGTAGTCATAGTAGTAGAAGTAGTAGTAGCAGCAAGCGTTGTAGTAGTAGCAGCAGCCGCAATAGAAGTAGCAGTAGTCATAGTCGCAGTAGTTGCAGAAGTAGATGTAGTAGTAATAAAAGTTGTATTAGTTGAAGAAGAAGTAGTAGTAGGTGTAGCAGTAGTCATTGTAGCAGCAGTTGTAGTAGTAGGAGGAGAAGAAGTAATCGTAGCTGTAGTAGAAGTAGTAGTTGGAGTAGTAGTAGTAGTAGCGGTAGTATCAGTAGTTGTAGTATTAGCAGTAGTAGTAGCTGTTACGGTTGTTGTAGCAGCAACAGTAGCAATAGTTTAGTGGTAGTAGTAGTATTAGCAGTAGTTGTCATAGTAGCAGTAGTATATTAGGAGCGATAGTAGCAATAGTAGTAGCAGAAGTAGTAGTTGTTGGAGAAGTAGTAGTAGTAGCTGTAGTAGTCTTAGAAGTTGTAGGTGTAGTAGCCATTGTAGGAGGAGGAGGAGGAGGAGGAGGAGTAGTAGTAGTAGTAGTAGTAGTAGTAGTAGTAGTCTTAGTATTTGTAGTATTGTAGAGAAAGTATTAGTCATAGCAGTACGTATAGTAGCAAAAGTTGCAGTAGTAGTCATATTAGTAGTAGCTGTGGTTGTAGTAGTAGTAGTATTAGTAGTAGTAGAAGTAGCCATTGTAGCAGTAGTTGCAGGTTTAGTTGCAGCTGTTGTAGTAGTAGTAGTAGCAGTAGTGGGAGTACTAGAGTAGTAGTAGCAGCTGTATAGCAGCAGAAGTAGTGCAAGTAGTAGTAGTAGCATCAGTAATGGCAGTAGAACTAGTAGCAAGAGTAGTAATAGTAGCACTAGCAGTAGCAGTAGTAGCTGTAGTAGTGGTAGTAGTAGTAATAATAGTAGCAGTAGTAGTTGTAGTGGTAGTAGTAATAGTAGTAATAGTGGCAGTAGAAGTAGAAGCAGTAGTTGCAATAGTCGCAGTAGCAGTAGTAGTGGTAGAAGTAGTACCAATAGTAATAGCAATAGTAATAGTACTAGTAGATGTAGTAGATGAAGTAGTAGTAGTAGTAGGAGGAGGAGGAGGAGGAGTAGTAGCAGTTGTAGCAATAGTAGTACTAGTATTAGTAGTAGTAGAAGTCGTATTACTATTAGTGTTAGTAGTAGTAGTATTGGTAGTAGTCGTAGCCAGAGTAGTAGGAGTACTAGCTATAGTAGTAGCAATAGTTGTAGAAAAAGTAGTAGTAGTAGTAGTAGTAGTAGTAGTAGTAATAGTAGTAGTAGCAGTATTACTATTAGTACTAGTAATCGTAGAATTACTAATAGTAGTATTATAGTAGTAGTTTTAGTTGTTGAAGTATTTTTATTAGTAGTAGTTAGAGTAGTAATAGTAGTAGTTGTTGTAAGAGTAGCAGTATAAGTAGCCATTGTAGGAGGTTGTAGTAGTAGTAGCAGTAGTAGTAGTAGTATTAGTAGTAGCAGCAGTAAGAGTAGCAACAGCAGCAGTAGTAGTAGCAGTAGCACTAGTAGTGGCAGTAATAGCTGTATTAGTTGCTGTAGTAGTAGTTGCAGCAGCAGTTGAAGCGAAAGTAGCTGTAGATGTAGTAAGAGCAGTAGCAGTAGCAGTTTTAATAGTAGTAGTAGTTGTAGGAATAGTAGTTGTAGTTGTTGTACAAGTACTTCTAGTTGTAGCAGTAGCAGTAGTGGCAATAGTACTAGCTGTGGTAGTAGTAGCAGAAGTAGTAGTAATATTAGTAGTAGTTTTTGTAGTAGAAGTGGTCATTGTGGTAGTAGTTGTAGCAGTATTTGTAGGAGAAGAAGTAGTTGTAGCAACAACATTAACACTAGCAGCAACAATAATAGTACTAGTAGTAGTAGTATTTGTTGTAACAGTAGCAGCAGTAGTTGTTGTAGTAGCAGTAGTAGAGTTGCAACAGCAGTTGTTGTTGTAGTAGTAGTCATAGTGGTTGTAATAGTGGTAGTGGTAGTAGCGGTGTTAGTAGTAACAGCAGAAGAAGCAATAGTTGTAGCAGCAATAGTAGTAGTAGCAGAAAAAGTAGTAGTAGCAGTAGTAGCAGTAATAGTAGTAGCAGCAGGAGTAGTACCAGTAGTAGCTTAAGTAATAGTCGCAATAGTAGTAGGAACAATTGCAATAGTAGTAGTAGCGTTAGTAGTATTAGCAATAGTAGTAGTAGTGGAGGTTGTACAGCAGCAGCAGTAGTAGTAGTAGTAGTCATCGTCGTTGTTGGTGTTGTTGTTATTGTTGTTGTTGTAGTGGGAGTAGTGGGATTAGTTGTAGGTATATGTGTAGGAGGAGGAATCGTAGTAGGAGTAGCAATAGCAGTAGTAGTTGTTGTGGGAGTAGTAAGAGTCGCAGTAGTTGTAGTAGTCGGAGTAGAAGTAGTGGTAGTAAAAGTCATAGCAGTAGTAGTAATAGAAGTGAAGGTAGGAGTAGTAGTAGTAGTTGTTGTTGTTGTAGCAGAAGTAGAAGTAGTAATTTTAGCAGTAAGAGTAGATGTTCTAATAGTTGTGGCAGTATTAGTTAGAGTAGTAGTAGTAGTCATTGTAGTAGTAGTCATAGTAATATTTGTAGCAGTAGAAGTAGTAGTACTAGTACTAGTAGTAGTGGAAGTAGTAGCAACAATAGTAGTACAATGACAATAGTAACAGTAGTAGTAGCAATAGTGGTAGGAGTAGTGTTAGTAGTAGCAATAGCTGTAGAAGTAGTGGTTGCGGTAGTAGTACTAGTAGTAGTAGTAGTAGTAGTTGTTGTTGTTGTTGTAATAGTAGTAGTAGCAGCAGCTACAGCAGCAATAGTAGCATAATAGTAGTTGCAGTAGTAGCATAATACTAGTAGTAGCAGTTGCTGTAGTAGCAGCAGTATTAGTAGCTGTTATAGTTGTAGCAGCAGTAGTATCATAATACTAGTAGTAGTAGTAGTTGTTGTTGTTTATGTTATTGTACTTGCAGTAGTCATCATTGTATTGTTAGTAATAGTAGTGGTAGTAGAGGAAGTTGAAGAAAAGTGGCAGTAGTAGTGGTAATAGTAGTAGTGGTAGCAGTAGTAGTGATAGTAGTATAGTAGTAGTCAAGTAGGAGGAGTAGTAGTAGTAGTAGTAGTGTAAGTAGTATAGTAGTAGAAGATAGTAGTAGTAGTCGTAGTCGTACGTAGTAGTAGTAGGACGTACGTAGTATAGTCATAGTAGTGCAGTAGTCAGTAGTAGAAGTCGTCGAAATAATAGCAGCAGCAGTAGTAGTAGTAGTAAGAGGAAGTAATAACAATAAAGGTAGGTAGTAGTAAGCAATAGTTGTAATAGTATAGTAGTAATGGGTCAGAGCAGTAGTTGTGCAGAGTAGATGGGAGGTGTATAATAAGTAGTAGTAGTAGTAAGCAGCAGGAGGAGTAGTAGTCATAGTAGTAGTAGTTATTGTTGTTGTTGTAGTAGTAATACTAGTTGAAATAGTAATAGGAGTAGTAATAGTAGTATTAGTAGCCACAGTAGAAGCAATAGTTGTAGTAAAAGTAGCAGTAGTAGCAGCGACAGTTGTGTTAGCTATAGTGGTAGTAGCTATAGTAGTAGTAGTAGCAGCAAGAGTAGTAGCTATAGCACTAGTTGTTGCAGTAGTAGCTGTAGTAGTTGCAGTAGTTGCAGTAGTAGTAGCAGTAGTAGTAGTTGCTGTAGTAGTTGTAAGTGTAGTTATATTAGTAGTAGTAATACTACTACTTGTAGGAGTAGTACCAGTAAGAGTTGTTGCAATTATAGTAGTTGTAGTAGTAGTTAAAGAAGTAGTAGTAGTAGTAGTAGTAGCAGCAGCAGCAGCAGCAGTGGTAGTAGTAGTAGTAGCAGTAGTAGCAATAATAGCAGTTGCAGTGGTACTATTAGTTGGAGAGGTAGAAGGACTAGTAGCATTAGTCGCATCTGCGGCAATAGCAGCAGCAATAGTCATAGTAGTAGTTGTAGTATTATTAGTAGTAGTAGCAGCAACAACAACAACGACACTAGTTGTAGTAGTAGTAGCAGTGAGTATAGTTGTTGGAGTAGAAGTAGTTATAGTTGTTATTGCAGTAGTAGTAGTAGAAGCTATCGCAGCAACAGTAGCAGTAGTAGTAGTCATAGCATAAGCACTAGTAGTAGAAGTAGTTGTAGTCATAGTAGAAGTAGTACTCGTGGAAGTACTAGCAGTTGTAGTAGTAGTAGTAGTTTGAGAAATAATAGTAATAGTAGTAGCAGTAGCAGTAGCACTAGCAGTAGTAGTAGTCGTAGTGGTAGTAGTAGTAGTTGTTGTGTTTGTTGTTATAGTAGTTGTAGTAGTAGATGTAGTATTTGTTGTTGTAGTAGTTATACAAGTAGCAGTAGTGGTATTTGTTGTTGTAGTAGTCATACTAGCAGCAGTAGTGGTAGTAGTAGAAGTGGGGGTACTTGTAATTGAATTTGGAATGGGAGTAGTAGCAGTAGTTGGAGTCGAAATAGTGGTAGCAGGTGTAGCAGTAGTAGCCATAGTAGAAGTAGTAGTAGTAGTAGTAGTAGTAGTAGCAGTCGTAGCAATAGTAGCGGTGGTTGTTGTGATAGTAGTTGTAGTGATACAAGTAGAAGTTGTAGTAGTAGTAGAAGTAGTAGTAGTAGTGGTAACAGTAGTGGTAGTTGTAGTAATACTCATACTTGCAGTAGTAGTAGTAGCACAAGTATTATTAGTTGGAGTTGAAGTAGTAGTTGTAGCAATATTAGTAGCAGTAGTAATAGTATTCTGAGAAGTAGTTGTGGTAGCAGAAGTAGGAGCGATAGCAGTTGTCGTATTTGTAGTAGCAACAATAGTAGTAGTTGTTGTAGCAGTAGCTGTAGTAGTAGTAGTAACAATGGTAGCGGTTGTAGCAGCAGTAGCAGTAGTAGCGGTAGTAGCAGTAACTATAGTAGTCGAAGTAGTAGTGGCGGCAACAGCAACAGTAGTAGTGTGGTTGTTGTAGTAGTAGTTGTAGCAGTTTTAGTAGTAGTAGTAGTAGTAGTAGTAGTAGTAGTAGTAGTAGTACAGGTACTTCTAGTTGTAGTAGTAGCAGTAGTGGCAATAGTACTCGCTGTGATAGTAGTAGCAGAAGTAGTAGTAGTATTACTAGTAGTAGTTGTAGTAGAAGTAGTCATTGTAGTAGTAGCAGTAGTAGTAGTTGTAGGAGAAGTAGTAGTAGTAGCAGCAACAACAATACCAGCAGCAACAATAATAGTAGTAGTTGTAGTAGTATTTATTGTAATAGTAGTAGCAGTTGTTGTAGTAGCAGCAGCAGTAGTAGTTGCAGTAGCAGTCGTACTGGATGTAATAGTAGTAGTGGTAGTAGTGGTGTTAGTAGGAGTAGCAGCAGAAGCAGTAGTTATAGCAGCAGCAGCAGCAGTAGTAGTAGTAGTAGTAGCAGTAATAGTAGTCGCAGCAGGAGTAGTACCAGTAGTAGCTGAAGTAATAGTCGCAATAGTAGTAGGAGCAATTGCAATTGTAGTAGTAGCATTAGTAGTAGTAGCAATAGTAGTAGTAGTAATGGAAGTAATACTACTACTAGTAGCAGCAGCAGTAGCAGTAGCTGTAGTTGTTGTTGTTGTGGTAGTAGTAGTAGCAGTTGTTGTTGTTGTTGTTGTTGTGGGAGTAGTGGGATTAGTTGTAGGAGTAGTAGGAGTAGGAGTAGCAGTGGTAGTAGTTGTAGGAGTAGTAAGAGTCGTAGTAGTTGTAGTAGTAGAGGTAGTAAAAGTCATAGCAGTAGTAGTAATTGAAGTCGTGGCAGGAGTAGTAGTAGTTGATGTTATCATTGTAGTAGTAGTAGAAGTAGTAATTTTAGCCGTAAGAGTAGATGTTCAAGTAGTTGTTGTAGTATTAGTCAAAGTAGTAATAGTAGTAGTCATTGTAGTAGTAGTTATAGTAATATTTGTAGTAGTAGAAGTAGTAGAAGTAGTAGTACCAGTAGTTGGGGTTGTAGTAGCAACAATAGTAGTATAGTGGCAGTAGTAACAGTAGCAGTAGCAATAGTGATAGGAGTAGTATTAGTAGTAGCAATAGCTGTAGGAGTAGTGGTTGCGGTAGTAGTACTAGTGCTAGTAGTAGAAGTATTAGTAGTAGTAGTAGTAGTAGTAGTAGGAACAACAGCAGCAGTAGCAGTAAGAGTAGTAGTAGTAGTTGTAGTAGTAGTTGTAGTAATAATAGTAGTAGTAGTAGTAGTAGTAGTATTAGTAGTAGTAGCTGTAGTAATAGAAGTAGCAGTAGTCACAATAGTAGAAGTCGTAGTAATAATAGTAGTAGTAGTCGGAGTAGTAGTAGTAATAGGAGTAGTAGTAGTAATAGCAGTAGTAATAGAAGTAGCAGTAGCAATAGCAATAGTAGTAATAGTAATAGCAGTAGTTGATGTTGTAGATGTAGTAGTAATAATAGTAGTAGTAGTAGTAGTTGTAAGAGAACTAGAAGTGGTAGTAGTAGTAGTTATTGTTGTTGTTGTTGTTGTTGTTGTAGTGGTAGCAGTAGTAGTAGTAATAGTAGTAGAAATAATAATAGGACTAGTAGTAGTATTATTATTCGAAGTGGTAGTATTAGTATTAATAGCCACAGTAGAAGCAATAGTTATAGTAGATGTCGTAATAGCAACAACAACAGTAGTAGTAGCTGTAGCAGTTGTAGCTACAGTAGTAGCGGCAGTTGTAGTATTAGTAAGAGCAGCAAGAGTAGTAGCAGTAGCACTAGTTGTTGCAGTAGTAGCTGTAGTAGTTACAGTAGTTGCAACAGTAGCAGCAGTAGTCGTAGTATCTGTAGTAGTTGTAAGTTTAGTAGTAGTAGTAGTAGTAGTAGTTATATTAGTTGTAGTAGTAGTACTACTTGTAGTAAGAGTAGTAGCAATTATAGTAGCTGTAGTAGTAGTAAAAGCAGTAGTTGGAGTTGTTGTAGTAGTAGTAGTAGTAGCGGTAGTAGCAGTAATAGCAGTTGTAGTAGTAGTATTAGTAGGAGAAGTAGAAGGAGTAGTAGCATTGGTAGCATCTGCAGCAACATTGGCAGTAGTTGTAGTACTAGCAGTAGTAGTAGTAGCAGCTATGGCTATAGTTGTTGGAGTAAAAGTAGTTGTAGTTGTTGTAGTAGTAGTAGTAGTAGTTATAGCAGCAACAGTAACAGTAGTAGTAGTCGTAGCATAAGCACTAGTAGTTGTTGTTGTTGTTGTAGCAGTAGTAGCAGTAGTTGTTGTGATGGTAGTTGTCGTAATACAAGTAGTAGTAGTAGTAGTAGTAGTAGTAGTGGTAGTAATGGTAGTAGTAGTAGTTGTTGTAAAAATCGTACTTGCAGTAGCAGTAGTAGCAAAAGTATTATTAGTTGGAGTCGAAGTAGTAGTCATAGCAGTATTAGTAGCAGTAGTAATAGTATTATGAGAAGTAGTAGTAGTAGTAGAAGTCAAAGTGGTAGCAGTTGTCGTATTTGTAGTAGTAACAGTAGTAGTTGTAGTTGTAGCAATAGCAGTAGCAGTCGTAGTAACAATGGTAGCAGTTGTAGCAGCAGTAGTAGTAGTAGCGGTAGTAGCAGCAACTGTAGTAGTAGAAGTAATAGTTGCGGCAACAGTAGCAGTAGTAGTGTGGTCGTTGTAGTAGTAGTCATAGCTATAGTAGTAGTAATAGTTGCAGTAGTGGTAGCAATAGCAGTGGTTATTGTAGCTGTCGCTGTCGCAGCAGTAAAAGTAGTAGAAGTACAAGTTGCGGTAGCAGCAGTAGTAGTATCAGTAGTAGTAGTTTTACTAATAGCAGTTGTAGGAGCTGTATCAAAAGTAGTAGTAGTTATTGTTGTAGTAGTAGTAGTAATAATAATAATGATTTTAATAGTAGGAGTACCAGTAGTAGCAATTGTACTAATGGTAGTAGTCGTAGTGGCAGTAGTTACTTTAGCTGTAGCAGTAGTAGCAGCAATAATAACAATAGTAGTAGCAGTACTAGTAGCAATAGTAGTAGTAGTAGGAGAGGTAGTAGTAGGAGTTGTAGCAGTCGTAGTTGTACTAGTAACAGAAATAGTAGTAATATTAGTAGTAGTAGTCAGAATCAGATTAGTAGTAGTAGCATTAGTAGTTGTAGTTAGCTGTTGCAGCAGTTGTAGCGTTTTCAGTAGCAGCCATAGTAGTAGAAGTAATAGTAGTAGTAGTAGCAATAGTAGCCGTAGTAGCAACAACAATAGTCGAAATAGTAGTAGTAGCAGCAACAACAACAACAACAGCAACAGTAGTATTAGTAGTGGTAGTAGCAATAGCAAAAGTAGTAGTAGTTGAAGTAGTAGCAATAGTTGTTGAAGTAGTAGTAGTAGTAGTAGCAGTCATAGCAGGAGTAGTAGTAGTGGTAGTAATAGAAGTAGTAATTGCAGTAGTAGTACGCATAGTACTAGTAGCAGTTGCCGTAAGAGTAGCAGCAGAAGAAGTAGCAGTAGTATTAGAATTATGGGAAGTAGTACTGGTTGCAGAAGTAGTAGCATCAGTAGTAGTAGTAGTAGTAGTAGTAGTAGTAGTAGTAGTAGTCGGAGTAGAAATGGTTGTTGCAGTAGTAGTGGTAGTAGTAGTAGTAGAAGTAGTTCTACTAGTAGTATTAGTAGTAGCAGTAGAAGTTGTTTCAGCAGCAGTAGTAGTGGTGGGAGATGTAGTAGCAGCCGTAGTTGTTGTTGCAGTAATAGTCGTAGTAGTAGTAGTCATAGTCGTAGTAGTAATAGTAGTAGTAGCAGTAGTAGTAATTGTAGCAGTAGTTGTAGCAGTAGTAGTAGTAGCAGCTACAGTAGTAGAAATAGTTGTTGTACCTGCAGTAGAGTAGTAGCAGTAGTAGCAAAAGCAGCAGTACTAGTAGTAGCAGTTGTGGAAGTAATAGCGACAGTACCATTAGTTCTATCTGTAGTAGTTGTAGTAGACGTAATAGACTTGGTAGTAGTATTAGTAGTAGAAGCAACACTAGTGTAGTTGAAGAAATAGTAATAGTAGTAGGAGAAGTAATAGGAGAAGTCGTAGTAGTAACAACAATAGCAATAGCAGCAGCAGTAGTAGTAGGAATAGTAGCAGTAGTAGTAGTAGCAGTAGAAGTAGTAGCAGAAGTAGTAGTAGTTGTGGTAGTAGTAGTATTAACAGTATTTGTAGTAGTAGTTGTAGTAATAGTAGTTCTAGTGGCTATAACAATAGTAGTAGCGGTTGGAGTAGGAGTAGTAGTAGTAGTACTAGTTGGAATATTGGCAGTGGCGGTCGTAGTTGTAGTAGTAGTAGTGGTAGTAGCTGCACTAGTTGATGTAGAAGAAGTAGTAGTAGTATGAGGAGTGGTAGTTGGAGTAGGAAATGGAGTTGGAGTTGTGGTAGTAGTCGTAGTTGTTGTAGTAGTGGTAGTAGTACTAGTTCGAGTAGTAATAGTAGTAGTTGTCATAGTAGTAGTAGTAGCAGTAGTACTAGTAGGACTAGTAGTATTTGGCTTAGGGGTAGTTGAAGTAGCAGTAGGAGTAGTACTGGTAGGAGTAGTAGTAGTAGTTATAGTTGTAGTACTAGGCTTTGGAATAGTACTAGTAGTAGAAGTAATAGGAGTGTTAGCAGTAGTGTTAGTAGTAGGAGTTGTTGTAGTAGTACCATTAGTAGTAAGATTATTTGGATTAGTAGTTGTGTTAGTAGAAGCAGCAGTAATAGTAGTTGTGGGAGTAGTAGCAGCGGTAGTAGTAGTACTAGTATTAGTAGTAGTAGCAGTGGTAGGAGTAGTAGTAGTAGAGTAATAGCAGTAATAGTACCAGGAGTAAGAGGAGGAGGAGTAGTAGTAGTAGTCGCAGTGGTAGGAGTAGTATTAGTAGCAACTATACTATTAGTAGAAGTTGTTGTTGTAGTAGTAGTAGTAGTGGTACTAGTAGTAGTAGTATTAGTAGCAATTGTACAAGTAGTAGAAGTAGTTGTTGTGGTAGTAGTAGCAGTGGTGGTGATAGTAGCAGTAGTAGTAGTGGTCGTAATAGTAGGAGCCATAGTAGTGGTACTATTGCTACTACTACAGCTATTGACACTACTACTATTACTACTATTGCTGCTGCTGCTACAACTGCTGCTTCTGCTACTACTACTACTATTTCTACCACTGCTACTACTACTACCACTACTACTACTGTTGTTGCTGCTGCTACTACTATTACTACTCTTAATTCCCCTACGACCATTGTTGCTGCTACCGCTATTATTGCTTCTACTACTATTACTACTCCTCTTAATTCCCCTACGACCGTTGTTTCTGCTACCGCTATTATTGCTGCTACTACTACTATGACTACTACTACTACAACGTCCACTACTACTTTTACTACTAATATTACTACTACTCCTCGCACAACTACTACAATGACAAAACAACAACTATTTCAACTACTACTAGTACTACTTCTACTACTTCTACTGCTAATACTACAACAACTATTATTATTACTACTACTACTACTACTATCACTACTACTACTACTATTATTGCTATTACTGCTGCTCCTTATATTGCTATTACTGCTCCTCCTCCTACTACTACTACTACTATTACTACTACTACTACTACTACTACTACAGTAGCTGCTGCATCTACTACTACTACTACTACTACTTCTTTTTCTTCTTCCTTTTTTAGTACTACTACTACCATGGCTACTACTACTACTACTACTACTACCATGGCTACTACTACTACTACTACTACTACTACTACTACTACTTGTACTGCTACTTCTTCCACTGCTACTATTAATGCTGCTACTGCTACAACAACTACTACTAGCACTACTACTACTACTACAACAACTACTACGACTACTATTATTAAGGCTACAAATGGTACAACTGCTTCTACTACTACTACTTCTACAACTACTACTCCCATTGCGGCAACTACGGCTACTACTACTTCTACTACTACTACTATCACTACTACTCCTACTACTAGTACTGATACTACTACAACTACTACTATTACTACTACAACTGCCGCTACTACTGCTCCTACTATGACTACTAGGATTACTACTATGACTACCTCTATTACTAATACTCATACTACTATTGGTACTACTACGACTACTAATTCTACAACTAGGACTACTGCTATTACTACTACTACAATTTCTACTACTGTAGCTGCAGCTACTACTACTATTACGGCTACTACTTCTCTAGCTACAACTACTACTGCTACTATTACTACTACAACAACAATAGCTACTACTTGTACTACTATTACTACTAGCACTGCTGTTGTTGCTACAACTACTACTACTACAACTACTACTATGACTGCTGATGCTACTGCTACTACTACTACTACTACTACTACTACTACTACTACTAATACTACTACTATCACTTCTACAACTATGACCGCTACTCCTACTGCAGCTGCTACCGCTACTCCTACTGCTGCTACTGCTACTACTACTATAGCTACTACTGCTACTATGTCTACTACTCATCTACTACTACTTTTACTAATAATATTACTACTACTCCATGTACTACTACTATTATGACTACTACTACTGCTGCTACTGCTACTACTAGTACTAGTACTACTACTACTACTGCTACTGCTACTACTGCTATTGCTGCGGCTACTACTACTAATACTATTAGTACTACTACTACTACTTCTTCTTCTACTACTAATACTACTATTACCATTGGTATTACTGCTACTACTACTAATACTATCACTACTACTACTACTGCAAGTACTACAACAACATTGCTACAGCTACTACAATTACTACTATTACTACTACTACTGGTACTGCTACTACAACTACTACTACGACTACTACTGCTGCTACTACTATTAGTACTTTTGCTACAACTACTATAGCTACAACAACTTCTATGACTACAATTATTGCTACTGCTACTACTATAATGACTACTAGTTCTGTTGCTGCTGCTATTACCACAATAACTACTACTTCTGCTACTGCTGCTACAACAATCGCTACTACGACAACTACAACTGTGGCTACTACTACTACTACTACTACTACTTCCACTACTACTGTTATAGCTACTACTGCAGCTTTTGCTACTACTACTAATACTACTACTACTACTACTACTACTACTACTACTACTACTATTACAACAACAACTACTACTGCTACTACTTTTACTAGTATTACGACTGGAACTAATTCTACTGTTGTTGCTGCTGCTACATTGATTACTGCAACAACAACTACTACTACTGCTGCTGCTACTACTAATTCTACTACTATTAGTACTACAACTAATACTACTACTATTACTACTTCTACTATTGCTACAACTTGTATTACTACTCCTCCTATTACTGCTACTTCTACTTTTACCACCGCTAATGCTACTACTACTACTACAACTGATACTGCTACTCCTACGCCTACTCCTCCTGCTACTACTACTGTGATTCCTACTACTATAAGGACTGTTGCTACTGCTACTCCACCTACTGCAATTGCGACTACAACTACTAAAACTACAACTACTATTAGTTTCATACTGGGGCTGCTACTATTCCAACTACTACTGTTCGTGCTACGACTACTACTAATACAGCTTCAAAACAGACTACTACTAGTACCTACCTTAAACCATTACCAACCGATCCAACTACTACCATTACTACTATTACTACTACCACAATTACTACTCTACTGCTACTACTAATACGTTGCAGCTACTATTCATACTGACACAGCTACTTACTATCTGCCAACTACGACTAATACTATACTACTACTACTTGCCACTACCAACTACTATACTGCTTCTTCTAATTGCTACTTCCTACTACTACAATAGCTTTTCTCCGCCAAATTTTCTGCTTCTACTTCGATTACTATTCTCTACTACTACTTCTCCTACACACTGCTGTTACTAGCTAATATGACAATTGATTACTACGGTTAATTCTACTTCAGTACTCTTCTTGCTGTTCCGGCGAATACTCGCTGCAACTATACCACAGCACCTCGCTACTGCTTACTATGTACTACTTACCATTACAAACTATATCGCCACTACTCCTACTGTTCGCCTCCCCTCCTAACGGATATCGACTTTTGCGACTGTTACTACTACTCACTTAACTTCCTCCTCCTCCTACTACTCCCCTACCGTAACGTCTAAAACTACGCTACTACTACGTCTCTACTGCTACTACGACACCTACAACGTACTCCGACTACTACAACTATGAATACTACGACTACTACTATGGCTCCTTCTCCAACTACTACTACTACTACTACTATGCTACATCTTACTCTGCAGTTGCTTCTACTACTTTCTAACTACTACTATTACTAGTAATAAGACCAAAATACGATTACAAAAACAACAACAACTACAACTCATCCACTACTACTGCTACTACATTGCTACTACTACTACTACTACTACTACTACTACTACTACTACTACTACTACTACTACTACTCCTCTTAATGCTACCACTGCTACTCCTACTACAACTATAGCTAAACTAACTACTATGTCTACCACTACTACTAGGCTACAACTACTACTACTATTACTATTACAACTACAACAACTACTACTACAACTACAAGTACAACCATTACTACTACTACTCCTCCAAATACTAGTACTACTATTTCTACTTCTACTACAACTACCACTACTACTACTAGTATTACTACTACACCTACTCCAACTACAACTCCGACAACTATTCCAACTACAACTTCTGCTATTACTACTACAACAACTTCTACCACAATTACTACTACTACTACAGTAGGTGCTACTACTACTATTACTACTACTACTACTACTATGACTACTACTGCTGCTACTAATGCTATTACTACTTCTACTACTACAACTACAACTACTGGTACTACTAGTCCAGCTACTAGTACTACTATGACTACTACGACTTCTACTACTACTGCTATCACTACTACTACTACTACTGCTACTACTACTAAAACTACTACTAATACTACTACTAGTACTACAACTGTAACTGCCATTGCTGCAACTACTGCAACTATTACGGCCACCACTAGCACTACTACTACTACTACTATTCCTACTACTACTACAACAACAACTACTACTAGAAGAACTATAGCTACTCTTACTACTACTACTACTATGACAATTACTACTACTATCACTATTGCTACTTCTACAACTTCTAATACAACAACTACTTCTACTGCTACTACACTAATACCAGAACTATTACAACAGCTATACAACAGCTACTACAAACAGCTCTACTGCTACTACTAATTTCCAACACTACTACTACTGCCTATTTCTGACTCTAATCTCCTACTACTACCTTATAGCCTACTACTCCTACTACTACTACTACTACTACTGCTACAGCTGCTGCTGCTGTTACTGCTACTGCTGCTGCTACAATAACAACAACAACAACAACTACTACTACTACTACCACTACTACGACTATGACTACAACTACTACTCCTATCGTGACTACTACTACTTCTACTATGACTACTAAAACTACTACTATGACTACTACTATTACTACTATTAATACTGCTATTACTATGACTGTTGTGACTGCTACTGCTGCTACTTCTACCACTACTACAACTACTACTAAAAAAACTACTACCACTACTACTGTTATTACTACTACTACAACAACTACTACTCCAACTACTACCGTTACTACTACAATTCCGGCTACTACTTCTCCAACTACTACTACTACTATTACAACAACTACGACTATAATAATAACAACAACAACTACTAGTACTACTACTACTAGCACTACTCCTAATGCTGCTTCTACTACTACAGCTACTACTACGACTACGAATGCCACTGCTACTACTACCAATGCTAATGTTACGACTGATTCTACTACTGGTAGTGCTACTACTACAACTACTACTATGGCTACCACTACTATTACTATTACCACTACTACTACTACCCTTGCTACTACTGCTACTGCTACTATTACCACTACTACTACTTCCACGACTACTACTACTACTGGTACTACTACTACTACAACAACTACTACTGCTAGTACTTCTACCACTACTACTACTACTAGCAATACTACTGCTATTGTTGTTGCTACTACGACTTCTACTACTCCTATTACTTATCCTACTACTACTAATGCTGCTACTGCTACTACTATTACTACTATGTCCACTATAACTTTTACAACTAATATTACTACTACAACTATTTCTACTACTAGTAGTAGTACTCCTACTATTGATGCTGCTACTACTACAACAACAACAACTACTAATAATACAACAACTACTACTATTGCTACTACTACTACTACTACTACTACTATTGCAACTACTACTGCTGCTACTACTATTACTATAACTAATACTACTGCTACTACTACTTTGCTGTTACTACTAATGCAACTATTGCTACTACTACTACTACTACTACACCAACAACAACAACTACTACTACTACAACTACTATGACTACTACTGCTACTACTGCTACTATTACCACTATTACTAATACTATTGCTACTACTTTTACTACTACTACTACTAGTACTACTACCATTATGGCAACTATAGCTGCTACTATGGCTACCACATGTGCTACTACTACTACCGGTACTACTACTGCTACTACTACTACTATGTCTTCTTCTTCTAACATTACTACTACTGCTACTACTACTATTGTTGCTACAACTCCTACTACTAATTCTTCTACTATTATTGCTACAAATGCTACTACTAGTAGGAGTAGTAATCGTAGCAATAGTAGCATGGTAATAGCAGCAACAACAATAGTAGTAGTAACAAAGTAGTAGTAGTAGAGTAGCCAAGCAATCGCGATGTAGTAGTAGTAGAAGTGGAAGTAGTAGCAATAGCAGTAGAAGTAGTAGTAGTTATAGTAGTACTATTAGTTGTAGTAGTAGTAGTAGAAGTACTAGTAGTAGGAGTAACGGTACATGTAGCAACCAAGGTTGTAGCTATTGTAGTTATAATAATAGAAGTAGTAGTAGGAGTAGGAGTAGTAATAGTACTAGTAGCAGTATTAGTAGTAGCAATAGTAGTAAGAATAGTAGTAGTAATTGCTTTAGTAGTAGGAATAGTAGTAGTTGGAACACAAGTTGCATTAGTGGTAGGAGTTGTAGTAGTTGTTGTAGCAATGGTAATAATAATAGTGGTAGCAGTAGTAGTACTAATAGTAATAGGAGTAGTAGTAGTAGTCGTAGTAGCAACAGTAGTTGTCATATGAGTAGCAGTAGTAGTAGTTGCAGTGGTAGTAAAATTAATTATAATATTAGTATTATTAGCAAAAGCTGTAGTTGTAGTAGCTGTAGTTGTAGTAGTAGTACTAGTAGTAGTAGGAGTAGGAGTAGTAGGAGTAGTAATTGTAGAAGGAGTAGGAGTAGTAGTAGTAGAAATAGTGGTAGTAGTAGAAGTAAGAGAAGTAATAGTAGTAGTTGTAGAATTGCAACAGTAGTAGTTATTGTAGAAGTAGGAGGAGAAGTAGTAGCAGTAGTGGTAGTAGTATTAGTCATAGTAGTTGTAATAGTTATATTAGTAGTAGTAGTTGTAGTAGTTATGGTAGTAGTAGTACTAGTAGTAGCAGCAGTAGTGGTAGAAGTATTAGTCATAGTAGTAGTAGTAGCGGGTGTAGTAATTATAGTAGTAGTGGTAGCAGTAGCAGTAGCAGACATAGTAGGATTTGTAGTAGTACTAGTGGTAGCATTAGTAATAGTAGTTATAGTAGTAGTCGTAGTGGAAGTGGTAGTAGTGGTGTTAGTTGTAGTAGCAATAGTAGCAGTAGTAGTACTAGTAACAATAGTAGTAGCAGTTGAAGTAGTAGTTGTAGTACTAGTAGTCATACTAGCTGGAATAGTAGTAGTAGTAATGGTAGTATTAGTACTAGTAGCAGTAGCAGCGATAGTAGTAATAGTAGTAATAGCAGTTATGGTAGTAGAAGAAGTAGTAGTAGTTATTGTAGAAGCAGCATTAGTGGTAGTAGTAGTTGTTAGAGCAGCAACAGTAGCAGTAGCAGAAGTCGTAGCAACTATAGTGGTAGTAGCACTAGTGGTAGCGGCAACAATAGTAGAATTAGTAATGTTGTAGTAGTAGTAGTCATTGTATTCATTGTAGTGCTAGTAGTACTAGCAGTAATAGTAGCTATTGCAGTACTTGTTGTAGCTATAGTTGCGGTGGTAGTAGAAGTAGTAGTAGTAGTAGTATCCGTAATAGCAATAGTAGTAGCAGTAATAGTAATAGTAGTAGTATTTATGGTAGCAACTACAGTAGTAGTAGTAGTTATAGCAGCAGAATCAATAGTAGCAATAGTAATAGTAGTTGTAGCAGCAGTAGTAGTAATAATAATCATAGTAGTAGTAGTTTCAGTAGTAATAGCCGTAGCAGTGGTGGCAGTAGTAGTAGCAGTAGCAGTAGTATTAGTAGTTATTGTTCTAGTAGTTGGAGCAATACCTGTGGCAAAAGTAGTAGTAGTAGTTGCAATAGCAGTAGTACTACTAATAGTAGTAGTAGTAATAGCTGGATAAGTAGTAGTGGCAACAGTAGTAGAAGTAGTTATAGTAGCAATAGTAGTACTAGTAGTTACGGTAGTAGCAACAGTAGTAGCTATAGTAGTTGTAGTAGTAATAGCAGTAGTAGTAGCAATAGTAGTTGTTGTGACAGTAGTAGCAGAAGTAGTAGTAGCAGTAGTAACAGAAGTAGTAGTTTTAGCAGCAGTATGTGTAGTAGTATTGGCAGTAGCCCAAATAGTAGTAGCAGCTGTAGTAAGAGTAGTAGCAGTAGTAGTAGCAGTAGTAGTGTAGCAGGAGTAGTAGTAGTAGCTGAAATAGTTATAGTAGTAGTAGAGATAGTTGTAGCAATAGTAGTAGTAGCAGTAGTAGTAGTAGTAGCAGAAATAGTTGTAGTAGTAGTAGTAGAGATAGTTGTAGCAATAGTAGTAGTAGCAGTAGTAGCAGTAGTAGTAGAAGTAGTTATAGCAGTAGTAGGAGTCATAGCAGAAGTAGAAGTAGTAGTTATAGTAGTAGTAGTAGCATTAGTAGAGGTTATAGCAGTAGTAGTTGTAGCAACAGTCGTAGTAGAAGTAGTCGGAGTAGTACTTGTTGTAGTAGTAGCAGCAGAAGTAGTAGTAGTAGTCATAGTTGTAGTAGCATGAGAACTAGTAGTAGAAGTAGTAGTAGTTGTAGGAGGTGGTGGAGTAGTAGTAGTAGCAGTAGTAGCCATAGTAGCTGCTATATTAGTTGCAATAGTAGTAGTAGTAGTTATTGTTGTTGTTGTTATTGTTGTTGTTGTTGTTGTTGTAGTAGTAGTAGCAGTAGTAGTAGTAGTAGTAGTAGTGCAAGTAGTAGTTGTAGTAGTAGTAGCCGTTATAGAAGTAGTTGTTGTAGAAGCGGTAGTTGTAGTAATAGTAGTAGAAGTAGTAGAAGTTGCAGTAGTAGAAGTAGGAGTAGTAGTCGTTGTAATGGTAGTTGTGGTAGTAGCTATAGCTAAAGTACTAGCAGTAGTAGTATTAGTAGTTGCAGTAGTAGTAGTAGTCCTAGTAGTAAAAGTAGTAGTTGTAATAGTAGTTGGAGAAGAAGAAAAAGGAGGAGTAGTAGTAGTAATAGTAATAGTAGTAGCTGTAGTAGTCGCAGCAGCAGTAGCAGCAGCTACTAGAGAAGTAGTGGCAGTAGTTGGAGGATTAACAATAGTACCATTAGTTGTAGTTGTAGTAGTAGTGTAGTAGTAGGAGCAGTAATTGTAGTAGTAGAGGTAGTTGTAGTCATAGTACTTGTAGAAGTAGTAATCGTAGTAGTAGTCATCATAGTAGCAGTAGTAGTAGTGGTAGTATCAATAGTAGTAGTAGTAGCAGTATTAGTACTAATAGTAATAGTAGTAGTAGCAGTAGTTGTGGCAGCTGTAGTAGTTGTATTACTAGCAGTCGTAGTAGTTGTAGTAGCCACAATAGTAGTAGCAGCAATTATGGTAGGAATAGTAGTAGCAGTAGTAGTAGTAGTCATAGCAGCAGCAGTCATAGAAGTAGCGATAGTTGTTGTTGTAGAAGTCGTAGTTGTAGTAGTAGTAGTAGTAGCAGTAGGAGTTGTAGAAGAAGACGTAGTAGTAGTAGTAGCAGGAGTTGCAATAGCAAAAGTAGTGGTAGTCATTGTTTTTGTAGTAGCTAGAGTAGTAGTTGTGGTAGTAGTAGTAGTTGTAGTAGTAGTGTTGTTGCTGAAGCAATAGTTGTGGTAATTGTGGTAGTAGTAGTAGTTGGAGTAGTAGTAGTTGGAATAATTGTAGTAGCAGTAGTAGTAAAGTTAGAGGTAGTAGTTGTTCTAGTGGTGGTAGTAGTGGCGATGGCAATAGTAGTTGTTGTTGTCTTAGTAGTAGTAGTAGCCGGAGTAGGAGTTATAGAAGTAGTACTAGTTGCACAGTAGTAGTAGTAGTAGTAGTAGTAGTGTTAGTTGTAGTCATAGTTGAAGTAGTAGTATTAGTAGTACGAATAGGAGTAGTAGTAGTAGAAGTACTTGCAATAGAAGTAGTTGCTGCAGTAGCAGAAGTAGTAGTAGTAGTAGTTGTTGTTGTTTTTGTTGTACTAGTAGTACTTATTGTAGTTGTAGTATTAGAAGAAGTTGTAATAGGAATAGTAGTTGTAATAGCAAGAGTAGTAGTACTAGAAGGAGCACTGGTAGTAGTAGTAGTAGTTGTTGTAGTAGTAGTAGTAGTCGAAGTACTAGTAGTAGAAGTAGTAGTAGTAGAAGTATTAGTAGTAGTACTAGTAGTAATAGTTGTAGTAGTAGTAGTTGGAGTAGTAGGAGTAGAATTAGTAGTAATAGCAGTTGTAGTTATCATACTAGTAAAAGTAGTAATAGTTGAAGTAGTGGTAGTAGTAGTAGTATTGGTATTTGTAGTAGTAGCAGCAGCAGTAATAGGAGTAGTAGTAGAAATTGCACCAGTAGCAATAGTAGTTATTGTTGTAGTAGGGGTAGTAGTAGTGGTAGTTGTAGTAGTAGAAGTAGCAGGAGAAGTAGTAGTAGCAGTAGAAGGACTAGTAGTAGTAACTACTATAGCAGTAGTAGTTGCTGTTATAGTAGTAGGAGAAGTAGTATGTATGGTAGTAGGAGAAGCGGTAGGTATAGTGGTGGTAATAGTAGTAATAATAATGGCAATAGTCATAGCAATTGTTGCTATAGTGGCAATAGTAGAAGTAGTAGTAGTAGCAGTAGCAGTTGTAGGTGTAGTAGCAGAAGTAGTAGTAGTAATAGTAGAATTAATAGTCGTAGTAGTAGTAGAAGTAGTAGTAGTAGTATTAGTAGTAATAATTGTAGTAGAAGCTATAGAAGTTGCTGTAGTAGTAATAGTAGAGGTTGGAGTAGTTGTAGTAACAAAAGTAGTCACAGTAGTAGTAGTAGTAGGAAAAGTAGTAGTGGTAGACATAGTAGTGGTAGCAGTAGTTGTAGTTGTACTGGTAGTTTTTGTGGTAGTTGTAGTAGTAATAGTAGTAGTAGTTATAGTGGTAGTTGCAATAGTAGTAGTACAAGTAGTAATAGCTATACAAGTAGTAGTAGAAGTAGTAGCAGGAGAAGTAGTAGTAGCACTAGTAATAGTAGCAAGGGTTGTAGAAGTAGTAGTAGTAGTAGTTGTTGTTGTAGTAGTAGTCATCGTTGGAGCGACAGTAGTAGTAGTAGTAGTAGTAGTAGTAGTAGTAGTAATAGTAGTAGCAAAAGAAGTAGTAGTAATAGTAGTAGCAAAAGAAGTAGTAGTAGTAGTAGTAGTCATAGTAGCTGTAAAGGTCGTAGTAGTAGTAGTAATAGTAGCAGTAGCAGCAGCAGCAGCAGAAGTAGTAGTAGTAGTAGTAGAAGTAGTAGTAGTAGGAGTACTAGCAGCAGAAGTAGTAGTAGGAGTAGCAGAAGTAGTAATTGTAGTAGTAGTCGTAGCAAAAGTAGTAGAATAAGTTATAGTCATATAAGTAGTTGTTGTAGTAGTAGCTATATTAGTAGCTGTATTATTAGTAGCAGCAGCAGTTGCTGTTGTTGTAGTAGCAGCGGTAGAAGAAGTAGCAGTAGTAGTAGCAGTAGTTGCTGCAACTATAGTGGTAGTAGTAGTAGTAGCGGCAAAAACAACAATAGTAGTGTGGTGGTAGTAGTAGTAGAAGTTGTAGTAGTAGTTTAAGTAGTAGCAGCAATAGTCGTTGTAGTTGTAGGTGTAGTTGCTGTAGAGATATTAGTCGTAGTGGTTGCGGTAGCAGCAGTATTAGTAGTAGCTATAGCAACAGGAGTACTAGTAGTAGTAGTAGTAGTAGTTATAGTAGTTGTAGTTGTAGTAGTTGTATGAATAGTAGAAGTAGTAGTAGTAGTTGTAGCTATAGTAGTAGTAGAGGTATTAGTAGTAGTAATTGCGGTAGCAGTAGTAGTAGTAGTTGCAGTAGCAGCAGTAGTAGTAGCTGAATTAGTGGCAGTAGTAGTAGTTATAGTAGTAGTTATTGTAGCAGTTATATTAATAGTTGAAGTAGTAGTAGTAGCTGGAGTAGTAGCAGTAGTATTAATAACTACAGTAATAGAGGAAGTAGTGGTAGCGATTGTAGTTTGGTAGCAGTAGCTGTAGTAGTACCAGTAGAAGTAGTTTTATTAGTAATAGTATTAGTAGTTGGATAAGTAGTAGTAGTAGCGGCAGCAGTAGCAGTAGTATTAGTAATAGTTGTAGAGGCTGCTGTGGTTGCAGCAATTTTAGTAGTAGGAATAGTAGTAGTAGTAGTTGTAGTACTAGTAATAGCAATAGTAGCAGTAGTAGTACTAGTAAAAGTAGTAGTAGGAGTAGTAGCAGTAGTAGTACTAGTGGCAGTGGTAGTAGCATCAAGTGTATCAAGAATAGTAGTAGCAGTTGTAATAGAAGTAGTAGTTGTAAGCATTGTAGTAGTAGCAATTGCCATAACAGTGGTAGCAGTAGTAGTATTAGCAATAGTAGTAGTGGTGGTAGTAGTATTATACGATGTAATAGTGGTATCGGAAGCAGTAGCAGTAATAGTAGTTGTAGTAGTAGCAATAGTAGAAGTGGTAGTAGTTATCGTACTAGGAGTCTAGTAGTAGTCATAGTAGTAGGAGTAATTGTAGTAATAGGAGTGAAAGTAGAAGCAGTAGTAGGAGCAGTACTAGTAGTAGTAGGAGGAGTAGTATTGGAGCAGCAGTAGTATTAGTAGTAGTAGTACTTGTGGTAGTTGGAGTGTTAGGAGTAGTAGTAGTAGTAGGAGTAGTAGTAGAACTAGTAGGAGTAGTAGTATAGTACTAGTAGTTGAAGTTGTTATTGTGGTGGTAGTAGTAGTAGTAGTAGTGGTAGGAGTAATAGTAGGAATAGGAGTTGGAGTAGCAATAGAGAAGGATTTGGGGTAATAGTAGTAGTAGGAGTAGGAGTACTTGTAGTAGCAGTAGTTGCATTTGTACTAGTAGCAGTAGTAGTAGAAGTAATAGTACTAGTGAGATTAGTTGTTGTAGTTGTAGTAGTAGTTGTGGTGGAAGTACTAGTAATAGTAGTAGTAGAAGTAGTAGTAGTAGAAGCAGCAAGAGAAGTACTAGTAGTTGCAGTAGTAGTAGCAATGGTATTGGTAGGAGTAGTAGTAGGAGTTGGAGTCATAGTAGGAGCTGAAGTAGTTGTATTACTACTAGTAGGAGTAGTAGTAGTAGCAATTGTAGGTGTGGGTGTAGTAGTAGTAGTAGTATTAGTAGAAATAGTAGTGCCAGTACAAGTAGTAGTAGTAGTAGTAGTAGTAGTAGAAGTAGCAGTTGTAGTCGCAGCAGCAATTGCATTAGTATGAGTAGTAGTCGGAGTTGTAGTATGAGTAGTAGTAATAGTACTAGCAGGAATTGTAGTTGTTGGAGTAGTGGTAGCAACAATAGTAGTAGGAGTAGTAGTAGTTGTAGAAGTAGTTATAATTGTAGTCGTAGCGGCAGCAGTAGTAGTTGTGGCCGTAGTTGTAGGTGTAGTAGTTGTAGCATTAGTAGTAGCTGTTATAGTAGGAATAGTAGTAGCTATAGGAGCTATAGTTGTAGTAGTGGTAGCAATAGTAGTTGTAGTAGTCATAGCAGTATTTGTAGTAGTAGTAGTGGTAGTAGTTGTTCTTGTTGTAGTAGTAGTAGAAGTAGTAGTAGTAGGAGTAGTACTAGCAGTAGGAGTTTGAGTAGGAATGGTTGTAGCAGTAGTAGTAGCAATAGTAGTCATATTAGTAGGAGTTGAAGTAGGAGTAGTAGTTGGAGTTGTAGTTGTTGGAGTTGTGGTAGCAGTAGTAGTAGTGGAAGCAGTCGTAGTAGTAGTAGTGGTGGTGGTGGTGGTGGTGGTGATGGTGGTGGTAGTAATGGTAGTAATAGGAATACTAACACTAGTAGCATTAGCTGTAGCAGTAGTCGTAGTTGTAGTAGTAGTTGTCATTGTAATAGTTATCGTAGCAGTAGTAGCAGTAACAGTAGTAGTAGTAACTGTAGTAGTAGGCATAGTAGTTGTAGTAGTAGCGTTAGACATCATAGTTGTAGGAGTAGCAGTTGCTGGAGTAGCGGTTGAAGTAGTAGTAGTAGTAGTAGTAGTAGTCATAGTACTATTATTAGTAGTAGTAGTAGAAGTAGTAGTAGTACTAGTAGTTGTAGTAGCGGTAGTACCAGCAGCAGCGGTAATATCTGTATTAGTGGCAGAAGTAGTAGTAGCAGTAGTAGGCATCGGAGTAGTTGTTGTAGTAGTCATAGTAAGAGTAGTTGTAGTGCTAGTAGAAGGAGTAGTAGTAGTATTAGCTGTAGTAGCTGTAGTTGTAGGAGGTGCTGGAGTAGGAGGAGGAGTAGTAGTAGTAGTGGTGGTGGTAGTAGCAGCAGTATATGTAGCAGAAGTAGTAGAAGTAGTTGGAGTAGTACTAATAGTAATGTAGTGGTAGTAGTAGAAGTGGAAGGAGTAGTAGTCGTAGGAGTTGTACTAATAGTAATGTAGCAAGAGTCTTAGTAGTAGTAGTAGAAGTTGTAGTAGAAGTAGTAGTAGCAGGACTAATAGTAGTAGTGGCAGTAGTAGCAGTTGTAGTGGTAGCTGTAGCAGTAGTATTTGAAGTAGTAGTAGGAGTGTTTTCAATAGTAGTATTATTATGAGTAATATTAGGAGTGGTTGTAGTAGTAGGTGCAGTATTTGCAGGAGGAGTTATCGTAATAGTAGTAGTAGTAGAGTAGTAGTAGTAGTTGTTGTTGCTGTTGTTGTTGTAGTAGGAGTAGTTGTAGTAGCAGAAGGTGTAGGAGTAGGGGTAGTAGTAGGAATAGTAGTAGGAGTTGGTGTAAGAGTAGGAGTAGTAGTAGGGGTAGAGATAGGAGTGGTAGTAGTCGTAGTAGTAGTAGTGTTAGTATTAGTTGTAGTAGTTCCAATAGTAGGAGGAGTAGTAGTTCTAGCAATTGTACTACTAGTCGAAGTAGTAGTAGTGGTAGTAGTGGTAGTTGTAGCAGTTGCAGTTGTAGTGGTTGTAGTAATTGTAGTAGTAATAGTAGTAGTAGTCGTAGTTGGAGAAGGACTACTAATAGTAGTCGGAGTGGTTGAAGCAGAAGGAATTGGAATAGGAGTAGTAGATGCAGTAGTAGGAATAGGAGTGTTAGTATTAGTAGCAGTAGTAGTAGTATTAGCAGTAGTAGTGTTAGTATTAGTAGTAGTAGGAGGAGTAGTAGTAGTAGCAGCAATTGTACTAGTAGTAGAAGTTGTTATAGCAGTAGTTGTTGTTGTTGTTGTAGTAGTAATCGCAGTAGTAGTTGTTGTTATTTTTGTACAAGTAGTGGTAGTAGTAATAGCTATAGTAGTATTAGTATTTGGAGTAGGAGTAGTAGCTGGCATCGTAGTAGTTGGAGTAGGGGTAGTGGTAGTAGTAGGATTAGTAGAAGCAGTAGGTGTTGGATTAGTGGTAGTAGTAGCTGTAGTTGTAGGATTGGTAGTTGTACTAGTAGTAGTAGTAGTAGTAGTAGTCAGAATCAGAGTAGGAGTAGTAGTAGTTGTAGTAGCCGAAAAGTGGTAGTAGCAGCAATAGCAGCAGTAGTACAAGTCATAGTAGCAGCAGTAGTAGCAGTAGTACTAGTAGTAGTAGTAGTAGTAGTAGTAGTAGTAGTAGTAGTAGTAGTAGTAGTAGTAGTAGTAGGTAGTAGTAGTAGTAGTAGTAGTAGTAGTAGTAGTAGTAGTAGTAGCAGCAGCAGTAGCATCGAAAGTAGTAGTACTAGTGGCCATAATGCTAATAGTAGTAGTTGTAGCAGTAGTAGCAGTGAGAGTAGTTGTAGTAATATTTGTAGTAATAGTTGTGGTGGAAGTACTAGTAATAATAGTAGTTGTAGTAGCAGAAGTAGCAATTGTATAGGTAGCAGTAGCAACAACAGTAGTAGTAGTTGCAGTATTAGTAGCAGTGGTAAAAGTGGGAGTAGTAGTAGTAGTCAATGTTGGAGTTGGAGTTATAGTAGGAGTTGTAGTAGTTGTAGCACTATTACTAGGAGTAGGAGTTGTAGCAGTTGTAGGCGTGGGTGTAGTAGTAGCTGTATTAGTAGAAATAGTAGTGGTAGTAGTAGTAGTAGTGGAAGTAGTAGTAGTAGAAGTAACAATTGTAGTAGCAGTAGCAATTGCATTAGTATGAGTAGTAGTAGGAGTTGTAGTATGAGTAGTAGTAGGAGTTGTAGTTGTTGGAGTAGTTGTAGCAGGAATAGTAGTAGGAGTAGCAGTAGTTGTAGAAGTAGTTGTAATAGTAGTAGTAGCAGTAGCAGTAGTAGTTGCAACTGTAGTAGTAGGTGCAGTAGTTGTGGTATTAGTAGTAGTTGTTGCAGTATTAGTGGTAGTAGTTATAGTACGAATAGCAGTAGCTATAAGAGCTGTAGTTGTAGTAGTGGTCGCATTAGTAGTTGTAGTAGACATAGTAGTATTCACAGTTGTAGTAGTAGTATTAGTAGTAGTAGTAGTAGTTGATGTAGTAGTAGTATTAGTAGTAGTAGTAGTAGTTGCTGTAGTAGTAGTAGTAGTAGTGGTAGTAGTACGAGTAGCAGTAGTAGTAGTAGTAGGAATAGTACTAGCAGTAGGAGTTGTAGTAGGAGTAGTTGTAGTAGTTGTAGGAGGTGGAGTAGTATTCGTTTTAGTAGGAGTTGAAGTAGGAGTAGTAGTTGGAGTTGTAGTTCTTGGAGTTGTGGTAGCAGTAGTAGTGGTAGGAGGAGGAGGAGGAGGAGGAGGAGGAGTAGTAGTAGTAGTAGTAGTACTAGTACTAGTACTAGTAGTAGTAGTCGTGGTGGTGGTGGTGGTGGTAGCATTGGTAGTAATAGGAGCAGTAGCACTAGTAACGTTAGCTATAGCAGTAGTAGTTGTTGTACTAGTAGTTGTCATCAAAACAATTGTAGTAGCAGTAGTAACTATAGTAGTAGGCATAGTAGTAGTTGTTGTAGTAGTAGTCGTGATACTTGTAGGAGTAGCAGTGGCAGGAGTAGTAGTTGAAGTAGTAGTAGTGGCAGTAGTAGTAGTAGTAGTAGTTTTTGTGGTAGTCGTAGTAGTAGTATTATTATTATTAGTAGTAGTAGTAGAAGTATTAGTAGTACTAGTAGTTGTAGTAGCGGTAGTAGTAGCGGCAGTAGTAATGTTGGAATTAGTGGCAGTAGTAGTAATAGTAGTTGTTGTCGGAGTAGTTGTTGTAGTAGTCATGGTAAGAGCAGTAGTAGTACTAGTGGAAGTAGTGGTATTAGCAGTAGTAGTTATACTTTTAGGAGGTACTGGAATAGGAGTAGTAATAGGAGTAGTGGTAGCTTTAGTAGAGGCAGTAGTAGTATGAAGAGAAAGAGGAGGAGGAGGAGGAGGAGGAGGAGGAGGAGGAGGAGTAGTATTAGTAGTACTACTAGTTGTAGCAGCAGCAGTAGCTGTAGCAGAAGTAGTAGAAGTAGTAGTAGCAGTAATCATAGTAGTAGTGGTAGTAGCTGGAGTGGGAGTACTACTACTACTACTACTACTACTACTACTACTACTACTACTAGGAGTAGCAGTAGAAGTAGAAGTAGTTGTTGAAGTGGTAGTTGGAGTGTTTGGAGTAGTAGTATTAGTATGACTAGTAGTAGGAGTAGTTGTAGTAGTAGATGCTGTAGTAGCAGGAGGAGTAGTCGTAATAGTATTCGTAGTAGAGTTGTAGTAGGCTTAATAGTAGTAATAGAAGTAGTAGTAGAAGTAGTAGTAGTAGGCGGAGTAGTAGTAGTGGTAGTAGTAGGAGTAGTAGTAGTAGCAATAGTAGTAGTAGCAGTAGCAGTAGCAGTAGAAGTAGTTGTTGAAGTATTAGTTGGAGTGTTTAGAGTAGTAGTATTAGTATGTGTAATAGTAGTAGTTGTAGTAGTAGGTGCAGTAGTGGCCGGAGGAGTAGTGGTAATAGTAGTAGTAGTAGTAGTAGTAGCAGCAGTTGTTGTTGTCATAGTAGGAGTAGTCATAGTAGCAGAAGGTGTAGGAGTAGTGGTCATAGTAGGAAGAGCAATAGGAATTAGTGTAAGAGTAGGTGTAGTAGTAGGAGTAGTCATAGGAGTTGTAGTAGTGTTTGTGCGAGGAGTGTTAGTATTAGCATTAGTAGTAGTGTTAGTATTAGTAGTAGTAGTACCAATAGTCATAGGGGTAGTAGTCCTAGCAATTGTACTAGTAGTCATGGTAGTAGTAGTAGTAGTTGTTGTTGTAGTGGTTGTAGTAGTAATGACAGTAGTAATTATCGTAGCAATTGTAGTAGTAGTAGTAGTATTAATGACAGTAGTAATTATTGTAGTAATAGTAGTAGTAGTAGTAGTAGTAGTAGTAGTAGTAGTAGTATTAGTAGTAGTAGTAGTAGTAGTAGTAGTAGTAGTAGTAGTAGTAATAGTAGTAGTAGTAGTAGTTGGAGTAAGGGTAGTAGTAGTAGCCGGAGTGGTTGAAGCAGAGGGAGTTGGAGCAGGAGTAGTGGTTGCAGTAGAAGGAGTAGGAGTGTTAGTATTATTATTATTATTAGTAGTAGTATTAGTAGTAGTAGTGTTAGTATTAGTAGTAGTAGCAGTAGGAGTAGCAGTAGTAGAAATT
>RXID01022006.1:5000-103627 GCA_005019695.1 Trichopus zeylanicus subsp. travancoricus | reverse complement strand
GTTGTTGTTGTAGTCGTAGCGATAGTAGTAGCTGCAGTAGTAGTAACAGTCGTAGGAGTAGTAGTAGTAGTAGTAGTAGTAGCAGCAGCAGCAGTAGTAGTAGTAGTAGTAATAGTAGCAGCAGTAGCAGTAGTAGTCGTAGTAGTTGTAGTAGTAGTATTAGGAATTGAACTAGTAGTAATAGTAGTAGCCATAGCAACAGTAGTTGTATTGGAAGTAGAAACAATAGTAGCAATGGTAGTATTACTATTTGTTATTGTAGTAGTAGCGAAAGTAGCAGTAGTAGCTGTACTAGAAGTAGTTGCCAGTGTAGCAGTTGTAGTAGTGGTATTAGTAGTAGTACTAGTAGCAGTAGTCGTAATAGTAGTAGTTGTTGTAGTAGTAGTTGTTGTTATTGGAGTAGTAGCAATAATTGTAAACGGAATAGTAGTGATAGTAGCAATAGAAGTAGTAGTTGTTGTAGTAGTAGAGGTAATACTAGTAGCATTAGCGCAGTAGTAGTAGCTCTAGTTGTTGTAGTAGTAGTAGTCATAGTTGTCGTAATAGTAGCAGTAGTAGTACTAGCAGTAGTAGTTATTATTGTAGTAGTAGTAGAAGTAGTAGTCATAGATTTAGTAGTAGTAGTAGTAGTAGTAGCAGTAGTAGTAGTAGTTAGCAAAGTAAGAGTAGTATTAGTAGTAATAGTAGTAGTCGTAGAAGTATTAGTAGTTATAGTAATAGCGGTGGAAGTTGTAGTAGTAGTAGTATTCGTATTAATAGTAGTTGTAGTTGTTGTAGTAGTAGTAGTTGTTACAACAGTTGTAATAGTAGCGCTATTAGTAGTAGCAGTAGTAACAGTAGATGCAGTAGTGGCATTAGTAGTAATAGCAGTTGCAGCAGCAGTAGTAATAGTAGTAGTATCACTAGTAGTAGTGGTAATAGTAGAAGTTGTTGTACTAGTAGTGTTAGTAGTAGCAGTAGTAGTACTAGTAGCAGAAGTAGTAATAGTTGTTGTAAAAGCAGTAGCAGTAGAAGTAGTAGTAGTAGTAGCAGCAGCCTCAGCAGCATTAGTTGTTGTAGTAGCAATACTAGTAGTAGAAGTAGTAGTATTAGTAGCAGTAGTTGTAGTAGCTGTAGTAGTGGTAGTAGTAGTAGTAGTAGTAGTAGTAGGAGAAGTTGAGTTGTACCAGTAGCCAAAGTAGTACCAGTGAAAGTGGTAGAACTAGTACTAGCGGTAGTGGTAGTAGTAGGAGATGAAGTAGTAGTAGTTCTAGCAACAACAATAGTTGTAGAAGTAGTAGTAGTAGTAGCAGCAGTAGCTGTTGTAGTGTAATAGTAGTAATGCTAATTGCAGTAGTAGTAGTGGCTGTAATAGTGGTAGTAATAGTTGTAGCAGTAACAGTAGTAGCAGTAGTTGTAGCAGGGGAAATAATCATAATAATAGTGCTACAAGTAGTAGTAGTAGATGCTGTTGTTGTTGTAGTAGTAGTAATAGTTGTCGTTATAGTAATTGTCGTAGTAGTAGTGGTTATTGTAGTTGCTGTAGTTGTAGTAGCAGTAGCTGCAGTAGTAGTAGTAGTAGCAATTGAAGCAGTAGAGACAGTATTAGTAGTAGTTGTAGTAGTAGTAGTAGCAATAATAGTAGGAGCAACAGTAGCAGTGGTAGTAGTAGCAGTAGTAGTCATTGTAGAAGTTGTTGTACTAGTAGTAGTAATAGCAGTAGCAATAGTGGTAGTAGCAGTAGCAGCAGCAGCCGCAACAGTTGTAGTAGTAGAAGTAGTTGTGGTAGCAGTAGTTGGAGTAGTAGTAGTTGTTATAGTTATAGTAGCAGTAGAAGGAGTAGAACAAGTAGGAGTAGTAGTAGAAGTAGTTGTGGTATCCATAGTATTAGTAGTAGTAGTAGCAGCAACAATAGTAACAGTGTAAGTATAACTAGTAGGAACAACAGCAACAATAGTAGAAGTAGTAGCAGTAGTAGCAACTGTAGAATTAGTAGTAACAGCAGCAGTAGCAACAGTAGTAGTAGTTGTAGTAGTAGTAGCAATAGCGGAAGTAGTAGCAGCAGTAGTAGTAGCAGCGGTAGTAGTTGTAGAAGTCGTAGCAGAAGTAGTAGCAGCAGTAGTAGTAGGAGCAGTTGTAGTAATAGTAGTAGTAGTAGAAGTAGTAGTAGTAGTGGCAGTAGTATTAGTAGTAGCTATAGTAGCAGTAGGTGTAGTGGAAGCAATAGCAGTAGTGGTGGTATCAGCTAAAGTAGAAGTAGTTGTAGTAGTGGTACTAGAAGTTGTAGCAGCAGTAGTAGTAGCATTGGTGCTTCAATAGTAGTAGAAGTAGTAGCAGTAGTAGCGGTTGTAGAAGTAGTCGTGGAAGTAACAACAATAGTAGTATTAGTAGTTGCAGTAGCAATAGTAATAGCAGTAGTAGTAGCAGCAGCAGCAGCAGTAGCAGAAGCAGTAGTAGTTGTTGCAGTAGTAGTAGCAGTAGTAGCAATATCAGAAGTAGTAGTGGCAGTAGTAGTAGTTGTTGTAATTGTAGTATTAGTCGTAATAGTAGCAACAATGGTCATAGTAGTAGTAGAAAGAGTAGTAGTAGACGTAGTGCTAGTTGCATTTGAGCAGTGGTGGTAGTAGTAGTTGTAGTAGTAGTAGTAATTGCAGTAGTAGCGGTTGTAGAAGTAGTAGTAGAAGCAGTAGCAGTAGCAGAAGTAGTAGATGTAGTAGTAATTGAAATAGTAGTAGTAGTTGGCTAAGTAATAGTAGTATTAGTCAGAGCAGTAGGCGGAGGAATAGTAGTAGTTGTAGTAGTTGTAGTTGTTATGGTAGTAGTAGCAGCAGTAGAAGTAGAAGCAGTAGGAGCAGCAGCAACAGTAGTAGTAGCAGCAGCAATATTAGCAGTAGTAGTAGTAGTAAAAGTAGTAGCCATTGTATTCTAGTAGCAGTAGGAGTTGTAGTAGTAGTAGCAATAGTAGTAGTGGTCGCAGTTGTAGTAGCAGTAGCAGTAGTAGTCGTAGTAGTTGTTGTAGTGGTAATAGTAATAGTATGATTTATAATAGTAGTCGTAGCAGTAGGAGTAGTAGCAGTGGTAGTAATAGTAGTATAACTAGTAATAGTAATAACAAAAGTAGCAATAGTAGTAGCAAAAATAGTAGCAATAATAACAGAAATAGTTGTAGTAGTAGTAGTACTAGGAGTAGCAGGAGCAACAGCAGCAGCAGTAGTAGTAGTAGTAGCAACAGCAGTAACAGTCGCAGTCGTAGTATTAGTAGCAACAGCAGTAATTGTAGTTGTAATAGTAGTAGCAGTTGTAGCAGTTGTTGTTGTAGCAATAGTAGTAGTACTTGTTGTTGTAGTAGCAGTAGCGATAGTAGTAGTAGTTGTTATTGTTATAGTTGTCCTAGTAGTAGTAGTAGTAGAAGAAGAAGTAGTGGAATTAGTAGTTGTAGTTGTACAAGTGGTAGTAGTAGTCGTCGTAGTAGCAGGGGTACTGGTAGTAGTAGTTGTAGTAGTAGTAGTAGTTTTAGTAACAATTATAGCAGTAGAAGTAGCAGTGGTTGTAGCAGCAGTAGTAGTAGTAGTAGTAGTTGTAGTAGAAGATGTTAACATAGTAGTAGTAAACAACAACAGTTGTAGCAGTAGTTGTGGTCGTAGTTGTCGTACTATTAACGACTGTAGTAGTAGGAGTTGTAGTAGTAGTAGTCACAGCAGGAGCAGTAGTAATAGTAGGAGGACTAGTAGTAGGAGTAGCAGCTATAGTAGTAGTAATATTAGTAGTAGCAGAAGGAGTCATAGTAGCAGTCATGACAGTAGCAATAGTTGTAGCGGTGTTAGTAGCAGTAATGGCTGCAGGCGCATGAGCAGTAGTAGTAGTACTAGTAGCAGCAGCAATTGAAGCAATAGTAGCAGTAGTATTTGTAATAGGGTTAGAAGTAGCAGAAGTAGCAGCCATAGAAGTAGTAGTAGTAGTAGTAGTAGTACTAGAAGTAGCAACAATAGCAGTAGCAGTACTAGCAGTTGTATTAGGCATAGTAGTCACAGTAGTAGTAGTAGTACTACAACTAGTAGTAGAGTAGCGGTAATAGTAGGAGTTGTAGTTCTAGTAGTACATGCAGTAGTAGTAGTAGTAGTAATCTTAGTTTTAGTAGAAGTAAGAGTTGTAGTAGCAGCTGTAATAGCAGTAGCGGTAGTAGTAATGGCAGCAACAACAGTAGTAGTAGTAGTAGTAGCAGTAATAGTAGCAACAGCAGTACGAGCAGAGTGGTAAAAGTAATAGTCGTACTTGTAGTAGTATTAGTAATAGTAGTAGTAGTAGTAGCTGTGGTAGTTGTAGTAATAGTAATAATTGTAGTAGTAGTAATAGTAGTCATTGTTATTATTATTGTTGTAGTAGGAGCAGTAGTAGGAGTAGTTGCTATAGCCGTTCGTGTAGGAGTAGTAGTAGGTGTAGTACATGTTGGAGTAGGGGTCATAGTAGAAGCAGTAGGAGTTGGAGTTGGAATATTAGTGGTTGTAGTAGCTAGTGGTAGTAGTAGTAGTAATAGCGAAGTAGTAGTTGTAGTAGCAGTAGTTGCAGTAGTAGCATTAGTAGTCACAGTTGTAGCTCTAATAGAAGCAACAGTAGTAGTTGTAGCAGCAGCTGTAGTAGTTGTAGTGATAGTAGTATTTTTAGCAGTCAAAGGAGTAGTAGGAGTATGAGTTGGTGTAGTAGTAGTAGTAGTATTAGTAGTAGTTGTTGTTGTTGTTGTAGTAGTAGTAGTAGCAGTAGTAGTAGTAGTAGTAGTAGTAGTAGTAGTAGTAGTAGTAGTAGTAGTAGTAGTAGTAGTCGTAGTAGTGGTAGTAGTAGTAGTATTAGTAATAGTAGTTGTTGGAGTTTGAGTAGTAGTAGGGGTAGTAGTACTTGGAGTAGTTGTACTTGTAGCAGCAGCAGCAGTAGTAGTAGTATTAGTAGTAGTAGTAGTTGTTGTTGTTATTGTAGTTGTTATCGTTGTTGTTGTAGTAGTAGTAGTACGAGTTGAAGTAGGAGCTGTAGTAGCAGTAGGAGTTGGAGTTGGAGTAGTAGTGGTAGTATCTGTAGTAGAATTAGCTGTAGCAGTAGTTGTTGCGTTGGAAGTAGCAGTTGTAATAGTAGTTGTATAGCAGTAGTGGCAGCTGTAGTAGTAGTTGTAGTAGTAGTGGCAGTCATAGCAGTAGTAGCAGTGATAGTAGTAGTAGCAATTGAAGTAGTAGGAGAAGTAGTAGTAGATTGCGAAGTAGTAGAAGTTGTTGTAATAGTTGGAGCACTAGTGGGAATAGGAGTAGTAGATGTAGTAATCGTAGAAGCGGTAGTAGCAACAGCAGTAGTAGTGGTGGTAATAGTAGTAGTTGAAGGAGCAATAGCAGTTGTAGCTATAGTAGTAGTGGTAGTGGTAGGAGCAGTAGTGACAGTACAATACGTGGTAGTAGTAGTAGTAGTAGTAGAAGTAGTTGTATTTGTTTTATTTGTAGTACAAGGAGTAGTAGTAGTTGTAGCTCTAGTAGTAGGTGTAGTAGTAGTATTTGTTGTAGTAGTACTAGTAGTAGTTGTAGTTGTAGCAGTAGTAGTAGTAGTAGTAGTGGTAGTAGTAATAGCAATAATAGCAACAGTAGTAGTATAGGCAATTGCCATAGTAGAAGTAGTAGAAGTGTTGGGAGAGCCGAAAGAGTGTCGAATTGGAATAAGATAGTGGGTCAGACACCAAACCAAGCCAAAAGCTTAAGCTCATGGGATATGTGCCTTTTTCACTATATGTTTTGGACCCTATCTGTCCAATATCCGATGTGGCACTAATTTATCACACCTGACACAATCACAATCTCCCCCTTCAGGTCTGATTTGACCACATCGATTTTAACACTGTTAACCAAGAACTCTTTTACTCGACTAGTTCCACTGTGTGACCCATACCAATGGATTTTTGTCGCATTCTTTTAATTTTTTAAGAGAAATTAACATGCGACTCAATTCAGTCACACCATCATGGTAATTTTGGTCTTAAGAGTTTGCATAGTTTCGAACCTGAAGTCTGATACCACTTGTAGCGCTAAATATTGATGTCCACCACAACTCACAATGTAGAAATAGAACAAAAAAAAGGAAAAGATAGCAGACAAGAGATTTATGTGGCAAAGAAGATCAAGAGGATATTGTATTGATGAGAAGAGGAAGAGAAGATTATAATGATGGAGGTGAAAGTACAATATCACCAACTCTCACAAAAGACTAAGTAGCCTAGCCATCACAAGATGTCTTGAGAGTATTAATCTATGTCTCTCTCTCACTCAATATTGAAATCCTTACATGAATAGTGTATTTATAGATGTGGCCTAATTGTGTTTTAGTAAAAGTAGAAGACTGACTCAGATAAGACTTCTGCTAATTTAATTCTCTTATTAGAAGATAAATTCACATAACGATTAGGCCCACTAAATTACTTTCTAATATAATTAAGACTCTTTGAGAAATTTGAATTCGAGACACAATTAAGCCAACATAAAAGTAGTAGGAGTTGTAGTACCGGTAGCAGTAATAGTAGCATTAATGGTAGTGGTAGTAGTAGCAGTGGTAACAGTAGCGGTAGATTATGTTGTAGTAATAGCGGTAGATGATGTAGTAGTAGTAGCAGTTGCAGTAGCTGTACTAATATTAATAGCGATAGAAATAATAGTAGTAAGAGAAGTAGTAGTTGTCATAGTAGTACTAATAGTAGCAGTAGTAGTAGTAGTAATTATTGTAGTTGCAGTTGTAGCAGCAGTAGTAGTGGAAGTAGTAGGAGCGGTCGTAGTAGTAGCAGTAGTAGTAGTAGCAATGGTAGTGGCAGTTGCAGTGGGAGCAGTTATAATAGTAGTATTGGTAGCAGCAGTTGTAGTGGTAGTAGCAGTAGTCGTAGTAGCTGAAGTAATAGTAGTAGTTACAGTAGCAGAAGTAGTAGAATTAGTATTAATAGCTGTTGTAGTAGTTGTAGTAGTTGTTGTTGTTGTTGTAGTTGTAGTAGTAGTAGAAGTAGCAGTAGTTGTAGTAGCCTTAGTATTAGTAGTAGTAGTTGTAGCAGTAGTAGTAATCGCAGTGGTAGCAATAGACGATCAGTACTTATTGTAGTAGTAGTTGTTCTGGAAATAGCAGTTGTTGAAGTTGTAGATGTTGTAGCATTTTCAAAAGTAGCAGCTGTAGTAGAAGTAGCATGAGTAGTAGTGCCCAAAGAGTAATAGTAGTAGTAGTGGTTGCAGCAACAGTTGTAGTAGGAGTAATAGGAGTATTAGTGGTGGTTGTGGTAGTTGTAGTAGTAGAAGTAGTTGTTGTAGTTATAGTGGTTGGAGTAGCAGTTGTAGTAGCAGCAGCAACAGTAGTAGAATTTGTAGTTGCAGTTCTAGTAGCAGTAGTAGCAGTAGCAAGAATAGTATTACTAGTAGTAGCAGTAGTAGCCGTAGAATTAGTCGTAATAATAGTACTAGTAGTAGTGGTAGTAGTAGTAGCAGTTGTCACAGTGGTACTAGTACTAGCTGAGCAATAGTAGTAGCAGTGGTGGTGGTGGTAGTAGTAGTAGTAGCAGCCGTAGCAGCAGTAGCTAGTTGTTGTAGAAGTGGTAGTTGTACTAGTAGCAGTAGTTGTTGTTGTTGTTGTTGTCGTAGTAGTAGTAGTTGTTGTTGTTGTTATAGTAGAAGTAGCAGTAGTAGCAGCCGAAGCCACAGTTGTAGTGGTAGTAGTAGTGACTTTAGCAGCAATAGTTATTGTTCTTGTTGTTGTTGTAGTAGTAGCTGTGGCAGTAGTAGTATTAGTAGTAGTAGCAGCTGTAGCCACAATAGTAGTTGTAGTAGTAGTAACAGTTGTGGCAGTTGCAATAGTAGTATTAGTAGCAACAGTAATAGAAGTAGTTGTAGTCATAGTAGTAGTTATGGTAGTGCTAGTTGTTACCGTAGATTCGGTAGTAGTAGTAGTTGTAGAGGTAGTAATAGTAGTAGCAGTAGCATCAGTAGTAGCAGCAATAGCCGTAGTAGTTGTGGCAGGAGTAGCAGTAGTTATCGTAGTAGTATTAGTAATAGTAGTTGTAGTAGTAGCAGCAACAACAGTAGTAGTAGTAGTAATAACAAGAACGGTAGTGGTAGTGGCAGTAGAAGTGGTGGTGGTGATGGTGGAGGTGGTGGTGGTGGTGGTGGTGGTAGTAGTTGTACTAGTAGTTGTAGTGGAAACAATAGTTGTAGTAGTTGTACTAGTAGTTATAGCGGAAACAATAGTAGTAGTAGTTGCAATAGCAGCAACAGTAGTGGTACTAGTTGTAGTATTCGCAGTTGTAGTGGCAGTAATAGCAGTAGTATCAATAATAGCAGTAGTAGTTGTTGTTGTAGTAGCAGTAGTAGTAATAGTAGCATTAGTAGCAATAGTATTAGTAGTAGTAGTATAAGTTGTGGTAGTACGAGAACTTGTTCTAGTTCTAGTAGTAGTAATAGAAGTAGTAGTAGCAGTAGCAGAACGAGTAGTAGAAGTAGTAGTAGTAGTCATGGTAGAAATGGTAGTAGTAGTAGTAGTATCCGTAGTAGTAGTAGTAGCCATAGTATAAGTAGCAGCAATAGCAATAGTAGTAGTAGTAGAGATAGTGGCATTAGTAGAAGTAATGGCGATAGTAACAGTAGTAGTAGTAAAAGTAGTAGCAGAATTAGTAATAGTAGTAGTAGTAGTAGTAAAAGTAGAAGTTGAAGCTATAGTAGTAGTAGTAGCAATAGCAATGGTAACAATAGTAGTAGCATGAGTAGTAGTAGTAGGAGAAATAGTATTAGTGGTAGCAGTTGTGTTAGAAGCAATAGTACTAGTGGTAGTAGTAGTAGTAGCCATAGCTATAGTAGCAGTGGTAGTAGTAGTAGTAGTTTTTAAGTTATAGTAGTAGTACTAGGAGAAGTAGTAGTTGTAGCAATAGCAATTGTAGTAGTAGAAGTAGTACTACTAGTATCAGTATAAGTAGTAGCAGTACTAGCAGAGTAGCAGTACCAGTAGTAGCAACAATTGTAGAAGTAGTAGTAGTCGTTGTAGTAGTAGTAGAAGCAATACAAGTAGTAGTAGAGCAGTAGTACTAGTGGGATAGTAGTAGTAGTAGCAGCAGAAGCAATAGTAGGTGTACTAGCAGTAGGAGTAGTAGTAGTACAAGAAGGAATTGTAGTAGTAGTAGCAGTATTAGGAGCAGGAGTGTTATTAGTTGTAGTAGTTATACTAGTTGTAGTAGTAGTAGTTGTTGTCATCATAGTTGTAGTGGTAGTAGAGGTTGTAGTAGTGGTAGGAGTAGTTGTAGTAGTAGAAGTAGCTGTAGCAGTAGTTATACTAGTTTTAGTAGTAGTAGTAGTAGTAGTAGTAGTAGCAGTAGTAATAATAATAGTAGTTGTTGTAGCAGTAATAGCAGATGTAGTATAAGTAGTAGCAGCCGCAGTAGTACTAGCAGCAAAAGTAGTAGTAGTAGTAGTGCTAGTGTAGTAGCAGTAGGAGCAGTAACAATAACAGCTGTAGTAGTAGTAATTGTAGTAGTGGTCGTAGTGGTCGTAGTAGTAGCTACAGGTGGAGTAGTAGTAGTAGTAGCAGCAGCATCATTAGTAGAAGTAGTAGTAGTAGCAGCAGCAGCAGTAGTTGCAGAAGTAGTACTTGGAGTAGCAGTATTTGTAGTAGTGGTCGCCATAGTAGTAGTTGTAGTAGTGGTCATAGTAGAAATGGTAGCAGTAGTAGCAGTCATATTAGTAGAAGTAGTACTATTAGTAGTAGTTGTAATAGCAGTAGTCATACTATTCTAATAGCTATAGTTGTAGTAGTAGTAGGAGTAGTAGGAGAAGAGTGCAACATCATTAATAGTAGTAGCAACAGTAGCAGCAGCAGTAGTTATAGTGGTAGCAATAGTAGTTGTAGTTGTAGTACTAGGAGTTGCAGCAGTACTAGTAGGAGAAGTAGTAGTCAGTAGCAGCAACAGTTGTAGTAGTGAGAGTAGTAGTAGTAATAGTAGCAGTAGCAGCAATAGTAGCAGTAGTAATTGCAGTAGAAGTAGTAACAGTAGTAATTGTACAAGGCAAATTAGTAGAAACATTAGTACTAGTGGTAGTAGTAGGAGAAGTCATAGTTGTAGTAGAAGTGGTCGTGGTGGTAGTAGTAGTTGTAGTAATATTAGCAGTAGAAGTAGTGGTAGTAATAGTAGTCGTAGTAGTAGTAGTATTGGTAGTAGTAGCAAGGGATGCAATTATAGTGGTTGTTGTAGTTGTAGTAGCAGTAGTAGCAGTAGCAACGGTAGTACTAACAGTACTAGTATCAATAATAGCAGTAGCAGTAGTAGTAGCACGAGATGTTGGCTAGTAGTAGCAGCCAAAGTAGTACTAGCAGCACTAGCAGTAGTAATGGTAGTAGTAGCGGTAGAAGTGGCAGTAGTAGTAGTACTAGTAGTTGGAAAAGTAGTAGTTATGAGCGAAGCAGCAGCTGTAGCAGTTGCAGCAACACTAGTAGTTGTATTTGTAGTTATTGTAGTTGTAGTGGTTGCAATAGCAGTAGTAGCAGTATCAGTAGTTGTAGTAGTAGCATTAGTAGTAATAGTAGTAGTTATAGCAGTAGGAAAACTTATTGGAATTGAGGTTGTAGTAATAGGAGTAGTAGTAGTAGAAGCAGAAGGAGCAGTAGAAATGGTATTAGTAGTCGTGGTAGTAATAGTTGTAGTAGAAGCAGAAGGAAGCAGTTCGAAATGATATAGTATTCGTGGTAAAAAAAAGTAATCGGTTGTAGTAGAGGCAGTAGGAGCATTGGTTTTGTAGTAGGGAAGTAGTAGTAAGCAGTAGTAGTAGTAGTAGAAGTTGTAGTAGCAGCAGCAGTAGCAGTAGTAGTAACAGTAGCAGTAGCAGCAGCAGTAGCGGTAGTAACAGTCATAGCAGTAGTAGCAGTAGTAGCGGTAGTAATAGTTGCAGTAGTAGTAGTTGTAGTACTAGTACTAATAATAGTGGTAGTAGTAGCAAAAGTAGTAGCAGTAGTAGTAAAAGTAGTAGTAGTTGCAGTAATAGGAATAACACTAGTTGTAGAAGTAGTACTAGTAGTAGAAGCAGTGGTATATGTAGTAGTAGCAGTAACAGTAGTAGTTGTAGTAGTCATTGTAGTCGTAGTTATTGTAATAATCGCAGTAGTCATAGTAGCAGCAGAAGTAGTGGTTGTAGTAGTAGTAGTGGTAGTAATTGTAGTAGTAGTAGTAGCAGCAGCTGTAGTTGAATTAGTAGTAGTAGTAGTAGTTGTTGTTGTACTAGCAGTAGTTGTAGAAGTAGTACTAGGAGTAGCAAGATTTGTAGTTGTGGTAGCTATAGTAGTTGTAGTAGTAGTGGTAGTAGTAGCTGTGATAGCAGTAGTAGTAGTGGTATTAGTAGAAGTAGTAGTATCAGTTGCAGAAATAGTAGAAGTAGTCGTAGTAGATATAGTAGTAGTATAAGTAGCAGCAATAGTAGTAGCAGTTGAGGTAGGAGAAGTTGAGTAGTAGTAGTAGCAGCAGAAGGAGCAGTAAAAATGGTAGTAGTAGTCATGGTGGTAATAGTTGCAGTAGAAGCAGTAGTAGCATTGGTAGTAGTAGGAGTAGTAGTAGTAGTAGTAGTAGTAGGAGAAGTAGTAGTCAGTAGCAGCAGTAGTAGTAGCGGTAGTAGTTGCAGTAATAGCAGTAGTAGTAGTGATAGTAGCAGTAGTAGTACTAGTAGTTGTTGAACTAGTAGTGGTACTATTGTCTTGGTAGTTGTAGTTGTAGTAGTACTAGTGGTAGCAGGAGCAAGTGTAGTGGTAGTAATAGTAGTGCTAGTGCTAGTAGTAATAGTGGTAGTAAAAGTAGTAGCCGCTGAAGTAGCAGAAGGAGTTGTAGCAGAAGTTGCAATAATAGTAGTGGTTCAAGTAGTAGTAGCAATAGCTGTAGTTGCAGTAGTAGTTGCAATAGTAGTTGTAGTAGGAAAGGTAGTAGTACTAGTAGAAGAAGTAATAGTACAAGTAACAGCAGCAGTAGAAGAAGTTGAAGCAGCAGTAGTTGTAGGGGCAGAAGTAGTGGTATTAGTAGTAGTGGGAGAAGGAGTACTAGTAATGGTAGTAGTTATCGTAGTCGTAGTTATATGGGTAGTAGGAGTAGTAGTAGTAGTAGTAGTTGTTGTTGTTGTTATAGTAGTTGTTGTAGTAGTAGTAGTAGTAGTTGCAACAGTAGTAGTCGCAGAAGCAGTAGTAATAGTAGTACTAGTACTAGTAGTAATAGTTGTAGTAGTAGAAATAGTTGTAGTGGTATTAGTAGTAATAGTAGTAGTGGTAGTAATGGTAGTTGAAGTAGTAGTTGTAGTAGTAGTGGTAGTAGTAGTTGTTGTTGTAGTAGAAGTCATAGAAGTAGAAGTAGTAGTAGTAATAGCAGCATCTGAAGTAGTAGTAGTAGTACTCGCAATATTAATAGTTGTAGTACTACTAGTAGGAGTATTAGTAGCAATAGGAGTAGTGGCAGGAGTAGCAGTAGTAGTAGTAGTAGCAATAGTATTGTTAGTAGTAGTCGTAGTAGGAGTAGTAGAAGTAGTAGCAGGAGTAGTAGAAGTAGTAGCAAGAGTAGTAGTAGGAGTAGCAGTAGTAGCAGTAGTATTCGTAGTAGTAGTAGTTGTAGTAGTAGTAGTATTATTAGGAGTTGTAGTAGTAGTAGCAGCAGTAGTTGTTGTCGCAGTTGTAGCAACACTAGTAGTAGTAGTAGTCATAGTTGTAGCAGCAGCAGTTGTAGTAGTAGTAGTACTAGTATTAGTAGGATTAGTAGTTGTAGTAGTATTAGGAGAGTTTGGAGTTGTAGCAGTAGTAGGAGTAGTAGTAATAATAATGTAGTAGTAACAATAGTAGTAGTACTAGCAGTTCTCGTAGGAGTATTATAATTAGTAGTAGTAGTAGTAGTAGAAGGAGCAGCATTGGCAATTGGAGTTGTTGTTGTAGTAGTAGTAGTAGTAATAATAGTAGTAGTACTAGTAGTAGTAGAAGGAGCAGCATTGGCAATTGGAGTTGTTGTTGTAGTAGTAGTAGTAGTAATAATAGTAGTAGTAGTAATAGTAGAAGAAGTAGTAATAATCATAGTATTAGTAGTTGTCACAATTGGAGTAGTAGGTGTTGGAGTAGCATTAGTAGTAGTAGTTGGAGTAGTAGTAGTAGTAGTAGTACTAGCACCAGTAGTAGTAGTGGTAGGTGTAGAAGTAGTAGTAGTTGGAGTAGGAGTTGGAATAGTTGTAGTTGTTGCATTAGTAGTAGTAGTTGTAGTAGAAAGAGCAGTAGTAGTTGCAGTTGTGCTAGTAGTAGAAGTAGTAGAAGTAGCAGCAGCAGCAGTAGTTGTTGTGTTAGTAGTAGTAGTGGTAGTAGTAGTAGTAGTGGTTGTAATAGGAGTAGTAGTCGTAGTAGCAGCAGCAGTAGCGGAAAGAGTTATAGTAGTACTAGCAGTAGCAGTAGCAGTAGTAACAGTACTAGTAGGTGTCGTAGTTGTAGTAGTAGTAGTTCTTGTAGTTCCTGTAGTCGCAAGAACGGCAGGAGTAGCTGTAGTTGTAGTAGTAGTTGTTGTTATTGTAATAGTAGTATTAGTAGCAGTACTACGAGTGGGAGTAGTAGTAGTAGTAGCAGTAGTAGTAATATTAGTAGTAGTAGTAGCTGTTATAGGAGGAGTAGTAGTAGCAATAGTAGGAGTAAGAGTAGGAATAGCAGTAGTCATAGTAGTAGTAGTAGTAGTAATGATAATAGTTGTAGTAGTAATTGTAACAGTAGTACTATTAGTAGTAGTAGAAGTAGTAGTAGCAGTTGTAGTAGTAGCAGTAGTTGAAGAAGTACTTGTAGTTGTACCAGTATTAGGAAATTGTAGTAGTACTAGTAGTAGTAGAAGTCGTAGTAACAGTAGTAGCAATAGTAGTAGTCGAAGAAGTGGTTGTAGTTATATTAGTATTAGTAGTTATAGTGGTAGTAGAAGAAGTAGAGTCATGGCTGCAATAGCAATAGCAGCAATAGTAGTGGCAGCAGTAGTAGTAGTAGCAACAGTAGTAGCAGTGGTAGTAGTAGAAGTAATAGCAGCGGTAGTAGCAATGGTAGTTGTAGTAGTAGCAGCAACAACAATAGGATTAGGAGTATCTGTAGGAGGAGCAGTAGTACTAGCAGTATCAAGAGCACAAATAGGCATAGAAGTAGTAAAAATAGTAGCATTAGTAGTAGAAGTGGTAGTAGCAGTAGTAGGAGTAGGAGGATTGGCAGTAGTAGTAGTAGCAGTGGGAGGAGTATTAGTAGTAGCACAAGTAGGAGTAGGATTAGTACTAGTAATTCTGTTGCTGTTGCTACTACTACTACTGCAACTACTACTATTGTTGCTACTACTACTACTACTAATACTACTTATGCTACTATTGCTACAAAAATTTTAACTACTACTGCTAGAACAACCAGTACTACTACTACTACTGTGGCTACTGCTACTACCGCTACTACTACTACTACTACTACTACTACTACTGCTACTACTACTACTACAACTACTCCGATTGCTTCTACTATTACTACTTCTATTACTGCTGCTACAACTACAATTTTTACTACTACTAGTACTACTACTACTGCTCCTGCTACTAATAGTACACTATTACTACTACAACTACTACTAGCACTGCTACTACTCCAACAACTACTACAATTACTACTACTAATACTATTACTGCTGCTACTACTACTACTAATACTACTACTACTTTTTCTGCTTCTACCACTACAACTATTATGGCTACTATTACTACTTCTACAACAACTACTACTACTCCTACGCCTACTACTGCTACTACTGCTGCTGCTGCTCCTACAGCTAATAATACTACTACTACTACTACTACAACAACTTCTGCTATTGCTACAACTACTACTCCTCCTCCTCCTCCTCCTACTACTACTATTCCTACTGCTACCACTTCTACTACTCCTCCTACTACTACAAAAACTACCACTATTACTACTGCTACTACTACTCCGACTCGTACACCTCATGCTACACCTAATACTACTTCTGCTGCTAGAACAACTGTTTCTGCAAGTACTACTTCTACTACTACCACTACTACTATTATTCTTGAAACTATTGTTACTACTTCTACTACTACTGTTGCTACTGGTACCACTACTACTATTCCTATTACTACAACTAGTACAGCTACTACTGCTTCTACTGCTGCTACCACTCCAACTACTACCAATACTTCTACTCTTACTACGACTAATGCTACAACTTCTGTGGCTACTTATACTACTACAACAACAACTACTAATACTCCTACTAATACTCCTAGTGATACTACTACCACTACTATTTCTAATAGTACTTGTACCACCACTACTACTACTTATACTACTACAAGACCAAGTACTACTACTACAGCTATTGCTACTATAGGCTCTACTACTACTACTACTACTAATAATACTACTTCTACTGCTACAACTACTGCCAATACTAGTACAACTCCTGGTACTAGTACTTCTAATACTACTACTGCTACCAGAAATTCTGCTATTACTGCTGCTACTACTACTACTTCTTCTACTATCACTACCACTACAACAACAACTACTACAGCTACTGCTACTTCTAGTACTAGCACTACTACTGCTGCTACTACTACTACTGCCCTTGCTGCTGCTCCTACTACTACAACTACTACTACTACAACTGCCGCTTCTACTGCTGCTGCTACTCATAGTACAACAACAACTACTACAACTTCTGCTTCTACTACTACTGCTTCAAACATTGCTACCGTTACTACTAGCACTATTACTATTACTACTCCTATTACTACAACAACTACTATTACTACTTCTACTACTAGTACTACTACAACTACTACTTCTACTACTCTTGTTGCTACTACTACAACTACTACTCTATTACTACTTCTACTACAACTTCTATGAGTACTACTACTATAATTACTACTACTTCCACTACAGTTACTAGTTCCACTACTACTACTACTATTGCTGCTACAATTGCTACACTGCTACTGCTATAACTGTGTCTGCTATTACTCCAACCACAGCTACTACTACAACTACTGCTACAATGACTCCTACTGCTACTGCTATTCCTACTACTACAACTACTACTACTAATACTACTCGTGCTGTTGCTACAACTAATGTGGCTACTACTACTGCTGCTACTACTTCTACGGCTAGTTCTGCTCCTGCTACTGCTGCTGCTACTACTTCTACTACTGCTGCTACTTATACTACTGCTACTACTACTATTATTGCTACTACTGCTACTACAAATGCTAGTACAACAACAATTACTACTACAAATACTACTATTATTACTACTACTACTACTATGACTTCTACTACCACTACTACTACTCCTACAACAACAACTACTACTACTATTAATACTCCTACTACTACTAGTACACATACTACTACTCCTAGTACTATTCGTTCTCCTACACGTATTCCTACTACTACTCCCACTACTACTACTGCAACTACTACTACTACGACTACAACTACAACTACTTCTACTTCTACTACTACAACTACTGCTACCACTTCTACTCCAGCTATTGCTACTACTACTACTGCTACTATAACTACAGCTATTGCTGCTATTGCTTTTGCGACTATTACTACTGATGCTATTACTAGTACTACTCTTATTCCTACTACTATTATTGCTATTACCACTACTACTAGTACTGCTACTACTACTACCACTACTACTCCTACTGTTGCTACTAATACAACTACTATGACTACAACTATTACTACTACTCCGACTTTTACTACAACTGCTGCCACTACAGCTGCTACTGGTCCTACTACTGCAACTACAACTACAATTAGTACTACTACTGTTGCTGATGTTGTTGCTAGTGCTGCTACTTCTACTACAACTTCTGCTACTACTACTACGACTACCACTACTGCTGCTATTCCTACTACTACTACTACTCCTACTCCTACTCCTACTACTACTACTACAACTACTGCTACTTCTACTACTACTGCAATTACTACTTCTGCTACTACTAATATTAATACTACTACTAGTACTCCTAGTGCTCCTACTATAACTACTACTATTACTACTACAAGTACTACTATTTCTTCAACTATTACTATTACGACTACTACTACTACTCCTACTACTACTAATGTTGCTACTACTACTGCTCCTACTAATACTACTTCTTCTGCTATGGGTTTTGATTTAAGCTTAGGGTGTTGCAGACGGTGAGCGGAGCAAGTGGGTGTGTGGCCAACGACAGCGTAGACGTGAGTGATCTCACAAGGGGAGATCATGTGGCAACGGTGAGCAAAGTGAGTGGGCATGAGGCCGGTGATGGCGCTTGCGCGAGCAAGCAGGCAGAAGACTTGGGATGGCATGGGTACAAGTGAGCACGCATGGTGACATTGAGCAGAGAGAGCAGGCGCAAGGACAGTGGTTGTGTGGGTGTGAGTGAGCTCATTAGCTTGGTGCCCGAGACCTCGCTAGCATCACACTTGCTCCTGAGCCTCGTCGATATTTTGCTTGCACCCTTGTGCCGGCCTCTGGTGCTGGTGCACTCACGGGAGCTAGAGGCGGGCACGAGTGCACGCACTCGATGTCGGCAAGGGTGCGGGCTCATGCTTGCCGGTGCGAGGGCGCGGGTGCAAGATTGAGAGCGCACAGGTTCAAGCATGGTTGGTGGTGTGGGTGAAGCAAGGGTGCGGGTGCGAGTGTGAGTGTGGGCTCATCGGTGAGGGTGTAGTTGAGGTGCAGGTGCCCCGGGCCGCCCTCACCGGCCTCATGCCCCTACTCTCAATCTACCACCCTCGCTAGCCTGGGCCCGGTGCCCACGTGCTGGCACTGGCCTCTTGTCCCTGCTCCATAGCGCGAGGGCAAGCGCGATCGCCAGCCTAGCACCCACGCCCTCGCCAACCTGGCCCCTGTGCCCACGAGCTTGCACCGGCCTCTAGCGCTTGCATCATTTCTCAAGCCCGAGCCCTCGCCGTTCTCATGCCTGGGCACAAGCTCAAGCCCAAGCCCTCACTGGCCTCATGCCCATGCCCATAGCTATGGCCTCGCGCTGGCCTGATGATCACGCCCACAACTCATGCCTTGCACCCTTACCTCTCCTTGTGCCAGCACCCTCACCTAAGCCAAACCCGGCCTCACGACAGTGTGCACGCCCAGGCCAGCGTCCCAGCCTCATGGCCATGCCCATGCTCATGCATGCAACATTGCTTGTGCCCTCGCCTGTGCCAGAGCGTGCCTCGCTAATGCCCTATCCATCCGTGCCCACGGGCTTGCACCCTTATTGGGGCCATGCCTAGCTAGCCGTGCAACAGCGCCTGCATACTCGCCTAGTAGCCGAGTGAACAGTAGAGCCGCAATACTATTCACGTATGCATGCATGCATGGCCAGAACTGTTCGTCGGTGATTGGACCTTCAACGGGTTATTGGACCACTTTTACTATGTGTTATTAATGAATATGGCTATCATTTTCAATTTGGACCTTCAATATATGGTTATACTTCAGAATCACTGCCACGAGATCGCACAAAGCTAGTTATTCTGGGTCGTATGCCTACAAATGCTCGTCCGGATTGTCCAGATATTGAATTTGTAATTCCACACCCAGATGTTCCAAACTCAACTGATGATGATTATGATGATGATGATGATGATAATTAATTGTATTACATTATAATCAATAAATTATGTATGTGTCAAGTACCATTCAATGACAAGTTAAATTTCCTTATGTTCATTTTTAACTTTTAATCATATTCATATTATTTCTTTGATATTTTCTTTTTTTACACAGTAATATTATGGTAAAATGAATAATATATTCTTTCAAAATTTTATCATATTTTTAAGTTGAAGTCAAAGTATAATAAAATATAGTCAAAGTATTGTCAACACATAATTAATAACTAAAAAAAATCATTCGGCCGAAACAAAATGGGGTGAAACTGAAATCGAAACGACCGAAATGCATCACTTTCGCTAGGTGCCAAAACTGAAAACAAAACCAATATTTAAAACTTTGATTACTACTGCCACAACGACTACAACTACTATTATTACGGGCAATACTACTAATGCTACTTCTGCTACTACTATTACTAAAATAGCTACCACTACTACTAGTACTAATACCACTACCACTACTTCTATTACAACTACTAATACTACTACTACCATTGCTTTTACAACTACTACTACTACTTTGACTACTGCTACAACTACTAGTACTACTATTTCTACTACCACTGCTATTACTACTACTACTATTGCATCTACTAATACTAATATTGCCACTACAACTACACTATGATAACAACTATTACAACTAGTACAACATCTACTCCTACAACTACTACTATTACTACTACTAATACTACTACTATAACAACTCGTACTACTACTAGTAGTACTACTACTACTGCTACTGCTTTTGCTACTATAACTATTACTACTACTACTAATACTTCTACTTCTCCTACTACTTCTACTACTAATAGTACTGCTACCGCAACTACACTACTACTACTTTCACTACTACTTCTACTACTACATCTGCTACAACTACTTCTGCTACTACAAATGGTTCTACTGCTACTACTTCCACTACAACTACTATTAGTACTAGAGCTTTTGCTACTACTACTACTCCTAATTCTGCTACTATTGCTATAACTACTACTATAATTACAACAACTACAACAACAACAATTACTACTACTTTTCCCATAATAACTACTACTACTATTTCTCGTTCTACTATGACTGCTGCTACTACTACTTTTGGTACAACAACTACTACTACTGCTACTATTACTACGATAGCTACAAGTACTTCGACTACAACTACTGCTATTACTACTACTACTGCTACTATTATTGCATCTATCGCTACTACTACTTCAACTACTATTGTAACTACTACTACTACAACTACTACAACAACTACTACTACCTTAACTACTAATACTTCAACTCGTTTTGCTGCTGCTGCTACTACTGCTAGAACTTCTACAACAAGTACTGCTACTACTGCTACTACTACTACAACTACTACTACTACGCCTCCTGCTGCTACTACTACAACTACTACAACTACAGTCACTAGTACCACTAATCCAACTACTACTACAACTACTAATACTACTACTACTTGTATTGCTACTACTACTCCTACTATTACTGCTACTGCTATTGCTACAAGGATTGTAACTACCGCAACTACTACTGCTACTACTAATGCTACTGTTACCACTACTATGACTCCTACTACTTCTACTACAACTACTATAATTATTACTACTACTACAACTATTATTGATTCTGCTACTACAACAGCTACTAGTACTACTAGTGCTATTGCTACTACTACTACGACTACTACTGCTATTGCTGTTGTTGCTACGGCTACTACTACTACTATAACTTCTAGTACTACTACAACTACAGCTACAACAACTACTGCTACTGCTACTATTGCTGCTGCTACTACTACTACAACGACTACTACTAGTACTGCAACACTACTAGTTCTACTGCGATTGCCGCTACTATAAGTGCTACTACACCTACTGGTGTTACGACTACTACTATTACTATTGCTAATACTACTATGATATTCCTAGAACAACTACTGCTGTTGCTGCTACTACTACTACTATAGTTGCTACCTACAACTACTACTACAGCTGCTCCTACAACAATAACTACTACTACTCCTACAACTACTTCTACGACTACTACTACGAGTACTAATACAATTTCTGCTACTACTGCTACTACTACTCCTAATTATGCTACTACTGCTACAACTACTACTATAACTATGACTACTACTACTACAATTATAACTACTACAACAACTACTACTACTATAACTTTTTGCACAATAACAGCTATTACTACTTCTCGTACTACTATGACTGTTGCTACTACTACTCCTAGTACAACTACTACTATAGCTACTACTACTGCTGCTACTACTACCACGACAGCTACAACAACTACTACTACTACTATGACTACTATAGCTGCTACTGCTACTACTAGTACTACTACTACTAAAACTACAACTATTACTGCTATTACTTCTACTCCTACTACAATAACAACTATTACTGCAACAACTGCTACTCCTACTACTATTACTACTCGTGTTGCTGCTACTACTACTACTCCTTCTGCTCTTTCTACTCCTCCTCCTCCTACAACCACAACTACATAAACTGCTACTCCAACTACTACTACTACTATTACAACAAATATTACTACTACTGCTACTACTACAACAACTACTACTGCTACTACAACAACTACTACTACTCCTATTGCTACTAGTAGTAGTAGTACTACTACTACTACTACTATTATTAATTCTACAATAATAACAACTACTGTTGCTAGTACTGCTACTACAACTACTAATGCAACTAGTGCTCCAACTACTACTATTCTGGCCAATAAAGCTATTACTGTTGTTGCAATTACTACAACTGCTACTAGTATTATTACTACTCCTACTACTACTACTTCTATTATTACTTCTACGACTACTACTACTTTGGTTGCCACGTGTACTACTACTCCTACTACTAGTACTGCTACTTCTACTACTACTACTACTACTACAACAACAACTACTACAACAACTACTACTACTACAACAATAACAACAACAACAACAACAATAGTAGCAGTAGTAGTATTAGCAGAAGTAGTAGCAAAAGTACAAGTTGAAGTAGCAGCAGGAGTACTTGTAGTAGTAGTAGTTATGGAAGCTGTAGTTGTAGTAGGAGAAGTAATAGGTGTATTAAGTAGTAGCAGTCGTAGCAACAAAAGTAGTAGCAGCCGGAGTAGTCGTAATAGTAGTAGTAGTAATAGTAGTAGCTCCAACCATAGTAATAGTATCAGTAGCACTAGTAGTGGTAGTGCATTAGCAGTAGTAATAGTAGTAGCTATAGTAGTAGTAGAAATAGCAACAGCAGTTCTAGTAGTAGTAGTAGTAGTGCTAGTAGTATTAGTAGTAGCAGTGGTAGCAGTAGTAGGTGTAGAAGTAGTAGTAGCTGTAGTGGTACTAGTAGGACTCCTAGTAGTAGTTGCTGTAGTAGCAGCAATAGTTGTGGAAGTAGTAGTAATAGTAGTAGCAGTAGTAGTAGTAGTCTTAGCAGTAGGCAAAGTAGTAGAAGTAGTAGTAGTAGTAGTAGTAGGAGAAGTAGTAGTAGTAGGAGGAGGAGGAGAAGTAGTATTTGCAGTAGTAGAAGCATTAGTAGTGGCAGTAATAGTAGTAGTAATAGTATTGGTAATAGTAGTAGCAGTAGTAGTAGTAGTAATAATAGTAGTGCTCATAGTAGTAGTAGTAGTAGTTGTTGTTGTAGTAGTACTAGTAGCATTGGTAGTAGCAGCAGTAGCAATAGTAGTAATAGCAGTAGTAATACTAGGAGAAGTAATAGAAGTGGTAGTAGATTTTGCAGTAGTAGTTGTAGTGGTGGTGGGGGTAGTAGTAGTAGTAGTAGTAGTAGTAGTATTAGGAGTATTATTACTTGTTGTAACCTTAGTAGCAGCAGCAGCAGTAGTAGTAGCTATAGTAGTAGTTGTTGTAGAAGTAGCAATAACAACAGTAGTAGTAGTAGTAGCAGCGAAAGTAGTAGCAGTATTAGTAGAAGTAGTAGTTGTAATATTTGAAGTAATAGTTGTAGTAGCAGTAACAATCGTAGCAGTAGAAGTAGTAGTAGCAGCAGCAGTAGTAGTTGTCGTTGTATTAGTAGTAGTAGTAGTAATAGTAGTAGTAGTAGTGGTTGCAATAGGAGTAGTAGTCGTAGTAGCAATAGCAGTAGGAGAAAGAGTTATAGTAGTACTAGCAATAGCTATAGTAGTAGTAACAGTACTATTAGATGTAGTAGTTGTAGTAGTAGTAGTTGTTGTAGTAGCAGGAGCGATAGGAGTAGTTGTAGTTGTAGTAGTATTAGTAGTATTAGTAGTAGTACTAGTTGTGGTTGTTGTTGTTGTTGTTGTCACAACAGTAGTACGAGTTGGAGTAGTAGTAGTAGCCGTAGTGGTAATACTGTTGTAGGAGTAGTAGTAGTCACAATAGTAGGAGTACGAGTTGGAATAGTAGTAGTCATAGTAGTAGTAGTAGTAATGATAGTAGTCGTAGTAGTAGTAGAAGTAGTAGTAGCAGTAGTACCAGTAGCAGTAGTCGAAGAAGTAGTTATAGTTGTACTAGTATTAGTAGTTGTAGTAGTAGGCGAAGCAGTAGAGTAGTAGTTGCAGTAGTAGTAGCAGCAGCAGTAGTAGTGGTAGTAGTAAGACAAGTGGTACTAAGACTAGTAGTAGTAGTAATAGTATTAGTTTGAGTAGTAGGAGTAATAGTAGAAGTTGCAGCAACACCAGTAGCAGTAGCAATAGCAGAAGTTGTAGTAGTAGCAACAACAACAACAGGATTAGGAGTATTTGTAGTAGGATCAATAGTAGTAGTAATAGAAAGAGCAGGAATAGGTGTAGAGGTAGTAATAATAGTAGCATTTGTAGTAGAAGTCATAGTAGTAGTAGTAGTAGTAGTAGGAGTAGAAGTAGTAGTAGTAGAAGCACAAGTTGGTGTAGGATTAGTGCTGTTAATTCTGCTACTGCTACTGCTACTACTACTACAACAACTACTACTATTGCTACTACTACTACTCCTACTACTACTATTTATGCTTCTGCAGCTACAAAAACATTTTCTACTACTACAAGAACAACCAATACGACTACTACTACTGCGGCTACTGCTACCGCTACTACCGCTACTACTACTACTACTACTACTACTACTACTACTACTACTACTACTACTACTACTACTCCGATTGTTTCTACTACTACTACTACTATTACTGCTGCTGCTGCTGCTACAACTATAATTTTTACTTCGACAACAACTGCTATTGTCGTTGTTGCTGCTACTATTAGTACACTACTACTACAACTTCTACTACTAACACTGCTACTACTCCAACTACTCCAATTACTAGTACTAATACTACTACTACTACTACTATTACTGCTACTACTAGTACCACTATTACGGCTACTACTACTACTACTTCTACAACAACAACAACTACTACTACTACGCCTACTACTACTACTGCTGCTGCTCCTATGCTAATACTACTACTACTACTATTACTGCTATTATAACTTCTATTGTTACTATTGCTACTACTACTACTACTGCTACTACTACTACTACACCTACTGCTACCACTTCTGCTAATCCTCCTACTACTACAACAACTACCACTGCTGCTACTACCACTACTACTACTACTCCAACTCCTACTCCTACTGCTACACCTAAAGCTACTTCTACTGCTAGAACAACTATTGCATCAACTACTACTGCAAGTAATACTTCTTCTACAACCACTACTACTACTATTCTTGAAACTACTGCGACTGTTTCTACTACAACTACTACTGTTACTACTGGTACTACTACTACTACTCCTATTACTACAACTAGTTTTGCTACTTCTGCTTCTACTACTGCTACCACTCCAGCTACAACCACTACTACTCTTACTGCGACTACTGCTACAACTTCAGTTGCTACTTATACTACTACAACTACTACTACTAATACTCCTACAACTACTACTACTAATTGTACCACTACTACTGCTACTTATACTACTAGAAGACCAACTACTACTGCTACAACTACTACTATAACTTCTATTATTACTACTACTACTACTAATACTACTACTTCTACCACTACTACTGCTTCCAATACTAGTACAACTCCTGGTATTATTACTCTTTCTATGACAACAACAACAACAACAACATCTAATACTAGTAGTTCTGCTACTATTGCTACTGCTACTACTACTACTACCACTACTACTCCCACTACTACTACTACTACTACTTCTGTTACCACTACCACTATAACTACTAGTATGGCTGCTGCTGCTTCTAGTACTAGCACTACAACTACTACTTCTACTACTGCTACTACTGGTAGTACTACTACTACTACTACAACTTATACTTCTACTTCTACTATAACTTCTGCTTCTACTACTAAAACTTCAAACACTTCTACTGTTACTGCTGGTACTATTACTACTACTACTACTATTACTACTACTACACCTATTACTACTACAACTACTACTACTGCTACTTCTATTACACTTGTTGCTACTACTACTACGATTACTACTACAACTACAACTACTACACTGTTACTACTTCAACTACAACTGTTATGACTACTACCACTATAATTACTACTACTTCCACAACGGCAACTACTTCTACTACTACTGCTGCAATTACTACTACTATTACTACTACACTACTACAGCTACTACTACTGCTACTGCTAGCGCTGCTTCTACTATTACTCTAACCAATACTACTACTACTACTACTACTGCTACGACTACTCCTACAGCTACTACTATTGCTGCTACTACTACTACTACTCCTCCTGTTGCTACTACTGCTACAACTACTAATACGGCTACTACTTCTGCTACTACTTATGCTCCTTCTACTACTACTGCTACTAGTACTGCTGCTACTACTACTACAGCTACTACTATTGCTACTACTGCTACTATAAATACTAGTACTACTACTACTGCTGCTGCTGCAAATACTACTATTACTACTACTGCTACTACTTCAACTACTACTACTACTACTACTTGACTACTATTACTGCTACCACTATTGCTACTACTACGACTACAACTAGTACTACTACTTCTTCTACTACTGCTACTCCAACTAGTACTTCTACAATTACTACTACTAACACTATTACTACTACTACTGCTACTACTAGCACTACTACTACTAGTAGTACTGCAACTATTATACTTCTACTGTTGCTACTACCACTACCACTACTATGGCTGACACTCCTGCTACTACTACTACAACTACTTCTACTACTACTAATATTACTATGACTACTACTACTACTACTGCTTCTACTACTATGACTACTACTACAATACTACTACTCCTACTACAACTGCTACTATGACTGCTACTACCGCTGCTGCTAGTCCTACGACCACTACTACTACTCATACTACTACTACTACTATGACTTCTACTACCGCTACTACTACTCCTACAACAACAACAACAACTACTACTACTATTACTACTCCTACTACTACTACTACTATTACTACTCCTACTCCTAGTACTATTCCTTGTCCTACATGTATTCCTACTACTACTCCCACTACTACCCCTACTACTTCTACTACAGCTACTACTGCAACTACTAGTACTATGGCTACTACTACTACTACTACTTCTACGACTACTACTTTTGCTACTCGTAGTGCTGCTACCACTTCTACTCCAGCTATTATTACTACTACTACTGCTAGTACAACTACAACTATTGCTGCTATTGCTATTGCGACTATTACTACTGCTGCTTGTACTACTACTACTCCTATTGCTACTTCTATTACAGCTACTACTACTACTACTACAAGTACTAATACTATTACTAGCACTACTGCTGCTGCTGCTACTACTAATACAACTACTATGACTCCAACTATTACTACTACTGTGACTTTTACTACTACTGCTGCTACTGGTACTACTATTACAACAACTACTACTACAACTACTACTACTAGAGCTGTTGATGTTGTTGTTGTTGCTGCTACTTCAAATACTATTGTCACTAGTACTAATACTATTACTTCTGTTGCTACTACTACTACTACTACTACTACTACTATAACTATTCCTGCTGCTGCTGCTACTACTACTACTACTACTAGTACAACTATTCCTGCTACTACTACTTCTACTACTCCTCCTACTACAACTACTCCTCCTCCTACTCCTACTACTACTACAACTACAACTACGGTTACTTCTACTACTTCTGCTATTACTACTTTTGCTACTACTAATATTAATACTACTACTAGTATTCCTAGTACTCCTACTATGACTATTGCTGTTACTACTGCAACTACTACAATTTCTTCAACTACTACTATTACTACTACTACTACTACTACTATGACAACTTCTGCTACTACTACAATAACTACTACTGCTACTATTGCTACTACTGCTTCTACTACAACTTATGCTGCAAGTACTACTACTGCTATTAATACTACTTCATCTGCTACGGGTTTCGATTTAGGGTTAGGGTGCTGCAAATGGCAAGAAGTGCGACCATGCGCGTGGCCGGTGATGGCGCTGGCATGAGTGATTTTGCGCAGGGAGATTGCACTGCAACGGTGAGCAGAGCGAGCGGGTGCGTGGCCGGCGATGGCGCAGAGGTGAGTGATTTGGCGCAAGAAGATTGCGTGAGTGATGGCGTAGGTGTGGGCAAGATCAGACGGTGACGTCTAGTAGACCATGCGGGAACAAGAACGGGGACAGCATGGGTGCGAGTGAGGTCACATGGTGATGTCAAGCAGAGCTAGCAGGCACAAGGCCGGCGATGGCGCGGGCGCAGGTGAGCTCACTAGCTTGGTGACGTAACCTCGCCAATGTCACCCTTGCTCCTGAGCCTCACCGACATCGTGCCTGCACCCTCGTGTTGGCATTTGCCGCAGGTGCCCTCACGGGCGCCAGACGTAGGTGTGAGGGCAAGGGCTCGATGCCGGGTAGGTTGCGGGCTCGAACTCACCAAATTGAGGGCACAGGTGCGGGTGCGGGTGCGAGCGCGAGTGCTGGCTCGCCGGGAAGGGTGCAGTTGATGTGCAGCTGCCGGTACCCGCCCCCGTCGGTGTTACTCGCCTGCGCTCATGCTCCCACCCTCGCTTTCCTAGGCCCGGCGCCCGCTAGCTCGAGCCGGCCTCTGGCGCCCGCTCCAGAGCGCGAGGGGAAGCGCAGTCGCCAGCATAGTACACTACGACAACAACTACTAATACTAGTACTACTTCCACTCCTACAACAACTACTATTACTACTGCTAATACTACTACAACATCTACTAAAACTACTACTACTACATCTACTACAACCACCACTACTACTTCTGCTACTACTACAACAACAACTACTACTCCTACTAATAATACAATTAGTCCTACTGCTACTAATACTACTCCTACTCCTACTACTCCTTCTAATACTATGACTACTACTGCTACTACTACTACTCCACCTACTACTACTACTACTTATACTACTACAATACAACTACTACTACTGCTACTCCTACTCCAACTCCTACTGCTACTACAATTCCTAACACTACTACCACTACTTCTACTACTACAACTACAACTTCTACGACTTCTGTTAGTGCTGTTAGCTAATGCTACTAATATTGCTGCTACTACTATTGATGCTGCTACTCCTACTGTAGCTGCAACTCCTAGACCTACCACTACTACTCCTCCTACTACTACTACTAATACTACAGCCACTACTACTACTACTACTACTGCAACTACTTCTACTCCAACTCCTACTCCTATTACCACTCCTTCAACCATGACTACTACTACTAGCACAACTTCTACTACTACTACTACAACTACTTCTACTACTACTACTTCTGTTAATAGTACTACTACAACAAAAACTACTGCTAATGCTTCTAGTACTCCTATAACTACTGCTACCTCTACTGATGTTCCTGCTAATACGACTTCTAGTACTACTACTAGTACTTCTAGTACTGCTACTACTACTATTACTATTACTACTACTACTACCACCACCACCACCACCACCGCAACTACTACTACTGCTTCCACTACTGCTACTCCTACAACTACTATTACCAATACAGCCACTAGTACTACTACAAATACTACTACTACTACAACTACTACTGCTACGGCTACTACTACTCCTGCTGCTACTACTAGAATGACTACTACTACCCCCGATACTGCTACTACTACTACTTCGACTACTACTACCACTATTACAACTACTACCACTACAGCAACCACTTCCTCTAATACTTCAACTACTGCTACTCCTACTACTACTACTAATACTTCAACTACTGCTACTCCTACTACTACTACCACTATGACCACTACTACTACCACTATGGCTACTACTACCAATACTACTACTACAATGACTACTTCAACTATTGCTACTACTACTACTACTTCAACTACTTCTACTACTACTACTACTACAACAACAACTACTACTACTACTTCAGCTACTACTATATGACTACTACTACTACTATTCTACAACTACTACTACTGCTACTACTACAACTTGTACTACTGCACTTCTCCCTCTAATACTACTACTACAACAACTGCCACTACCTCTACTACTACTATTACCTCTACTACTACTACTACTACTACTACTACTGTTGCTGCTGTTGTTGCTCCTGTTGCTACTAATGCTGCTACTACTACTACTACTACTATAAGTACTAGTACTATTACTACAACTACTTTAACAACAAACAACAACAATTACTGCTACTACTTCTACTCCTACTACAATAACAACTACTCCTACTCCAACTCCTACTCCTACTACTATTACTTGTCTTACTACTACTCTTGCCGCTACTAGTACTACTACTCCTTCTGCTATTTCTACTCCTACTACTACTGCTACTACTACTACTGCTACAGCAACTAATCCTACTACTATTACTACTATTACAACTAATATTACTACTGCTGAAGCTACTACAAGAACAACTACTACTCCAATTAAAACTAGTACTACTGAAACAACTAGTACTACTACTATTATTACTTCTACAATAATAACAACTACTGCTACTAATGCAACTAGTGCTCCAACTACTACTATTCCTACCACTAAAGCTATTATTGTTGTTGATATTACTACTATTGCTACTACTACTAGTATTGCTACTGGTACTATTACTACTCCCCCTACTACTACTACTTCTATTATTACTTCTACTACTGCTACTACTACTGCTGCTACTTTTGTTGCCATGCGTATTGCTACTTCTACTACTACTACTACTTCTACTACTGCTACTATTACTACCACTACTACTACAACAACAACTACTACTACTTCTACTACTACTACTACTATTACTTTTTAAATACTACTACTACTACTTCAACTGCTACAACTACTTCTACTACTACTACTACTTCTACTACTACTACTTTTACTACTACTACTGCACAATTTTAGCTTTGCTACTACTACTACTACTACTGCTGCTGCTGCTGCTGCGACGGGTACTACTATTACTACCACCACCACCATTACTACCACGACAACAACTACTACTACCACTACTACTACTACTCCTACTACTAATACAACTAGTCCTACAGCTACTACTACAGCTCCTTCTAATGTTACTACTACTACTTCTACTACTACTACTACAACCACCACTACTACTATTCCTCCACCGACTACTACTACTTATACTATTACAATACAACTACTACTATTGCTACTCCTACTCCAACTCCTACTCCTACTACTATTCCTATTGCTACTTTTGATTATACTCCTCCTCCTCCTATTACTACAACTTGTGCTACTACTACAGCTTCTACCGCTTCTTCTTCTTCTGCTACTACTTCTACTACTACAACTACAACTTCTACAACTGCTATTAGTGCTACTAGTGCTACTACTGCTACAACAACTACTTCTACTACTACAACTAATGCTACTAATACTGGTGCCACTACTATAGCTGCAACTCCTAGACCTACAACTACTACTCCTCCTACTACTACTACTAATACTACAACCACTACTACTACTACTACTGCTGCAACTACTTCTACTCCAACTCCTACTCCTATTACCACTCCTTCAACTACGACTACTACTACTAGCACAACTTCTACTAGTACTACTACTACTACTTCTACTAATACTACTTCTGCAACTAGTACTACTACAAGAAAAACTACTACCAATGCTACTAGCACTACTATAACTACTACTACTACTACTGTTGTTCCTACTAATACGACTTCTAGAACTACTACTAGTACTTGTACTACTGCTACTACTACTATTACTATTACTTCTACTGCTACTACTACTACCACCACCACCACCACCAGAACAACTACTACTACTTCCACTACTATAACTTCCACTATTGCTACTCCTACTATTAACATTACTAATACTACTACTGGTACTACTACAAATACTACTACTACTACAACAGCTACTGCTGCTACTGCAACTTCTACTACAAATACTCCTGCTACTACTACTACCATCGATACTACTACTACTACTACTTTAACTACTAGTACTACTACAACTGCTACCCCTTCAACTACCACTTCCTCTACTACTACCACTATTACTGCTGCTACTACTACTACTACTACTACTTCAACTACTCCTACTCCTACTACTACTACTACTACTACTACTACTACTACAAGTACAACTAACACTACCATATCTACCACTACTACTACGACTATTGCTACTGCTGCTTCTGCTGCTGCCACAACTACTGTTTCTACTTCTACTGCCGCTACTATTGCTGCTACTACTACTGCCACTGTGGCTCCTAATTCTACTACTACTACTATTACTTCTACTATGACTGCTACTACTGCTACTACAACTACTGCAGCTACAATAACTACTATTACTTTGGATACTACTACTGCAACAACTACAACTACATCTACCAGTACTACTCCTACTATGACTCGTACTACAACTACTACTACTACCACTACTCCAACTAAGACTACGCCTACTACTGTTCCTATTCCAACTCCTACTCCAACAACAACAACAACTACTACTACTACCTCTAGTACTATTGTTGCTACTACTACTACCAGTACTACTACTACTCTTCTACTCATCTACTACTACTAATACTACTACTACTACTACAACTATTACTACTACTACTACTACTACTACAACTAATACCACAATTACTACTGCTGCTGCTACTAATATTACGACTACTACTACTACTAATACTACTAGTTTTACTGTTATTACTACTACCGCAATTACTACTCCTACAGCTACTACTGCTACTACTATAACAACTACTACTACTACCACAGCTGCAGCTACAACAATTACTACTACTCCTACTCTAATAATTACTACTATTACTACTCCTACTGCTACTACTGCTTCTGCTACTACAACAACTACTACTATTATTGCTGCTACAATTGCTGCTCCAACTCCTACTATTGCTACTGCTACTACTCTTACAAGTACTATTACTACTACTATAACTGTTACTACACACCAACTCCTACTACTACTACAACTGCTACTACTACTACTCCTACTCCTACTCTACTACTACTTCTACTACTAATATTACAACAATAATAACTACTACTAGTAGTACTACTTCTACTACTACTACTATTGTTGTTGTTGTTGTTGCGGTTGCTACTACTACTACTACTGCTGCTGTTGCTACTGCTACTACTACTGCGGCTACTACTACTATTACTAAAACTACTACTAATACTATGACTAATACTGCTACTGTTACTACTACTACTACTGCGAACACCACTACTGCTTGTACAATTACAACTACTACTATTAGTACAACTACAACTCCTACTACTACTATTACTACTACTACTGATAATAATAATATTACTACTACTACTACAAACAATGCTTCAAGTACTACTACAACTACTCCTACTACCACTGTGACTACTGCTGCTAATGCTACTCCTACTACTACTACTTCTCATGCACCTATTAAAACTACTACTCCTGCTACTGCTACTACTACTACTACTACTACTACTACTACTACTACTACTTGTACTACTACTACTACTGCTACTAGTACTACTACTATTACAACTACCACAACCAATACAACTATTGCTACCACTAATAGTACTACTACAACAACAACAACAACAACTACTAATAGTACTCCTACTGCTATTGTTACTCCTACTACCACTACTACTACGACTACTACTACAACTACTTCATCATCTATAACAACAACAACAACAACACTACTACTACTACTAGTACACCTATTGTTGCTACTACTGCTATTCCTACTATTACTACTACAACCACAACTACTACAACTACCACTTCTTCTCCTATTAATACCACTTCTTCTTCTATTAATACCACTACTACTACTACTTCTGCCACTACTATTACTTTGACTACTACAACAACAACCCCCACTACTTCTTCGACTACTATGAGTACTACTGCTATTACTACAGCTACAACTATGGCTACTTTTGCTACTACTACTACTACTACTACTACTAATACTACTACTTCTACTCCTAACAATCCTACTACTACTACTACAACAACTACTACTAGTACTACTACTTCTACCACTCCTTCTACCATAATAACAATAACAACAACAACTACTGCTACTAGTATTACTACTGCTGTAGCTCCTACTGTAACAACTACTACTACTGCTATATTGCTACTACCACTTCTACTACTACTACTACTACTACTACTATTACTACTACTACTACTATTGCTGTTGTTGCTGCTACTGCTACTGCTGCTACTACTACTACTACTACCACCACCACCACCACCACCACCACAACCACCACTACTACTACTTTTACTTCAACTACTATAACTATTACTACTACTACTAATACACTGATGACTACTCCTACTACTACAAGTATTACAAGTACACTATTATTAGTACAACTATTGCTACTACTACTACTACTGCTGCTGCTACTGCTCTTACTACTACTACTACTCTGTTGCACTATTGCTTCTAACAGTACTGCAACTACCACTACTACAATGACTATTACTATTGCTACACTACTACTACTATTGCCACTACTGTTGCTACTACTGTTACTACTTCTACTTCTGCTACTACTACTATTACTACTACTACTATCGCTACTACTTCAACTACTACTACTACTATTGCTACTATGACTTCTAATACTCTTACTAGTACTATTACCTCTACTACTACGATTACTCCTACTATGACAACTACGGCTACAATTACTACTACTATAACTACTGCTACTACTGCCATTATTGCTACTACTACTACTATTTCTGCTACTACTGCTACAAGTAGTTATAGATGTAGTAGTAGTAGCAATAGTATTAGATTTGGTAATAGTAGCAGTAGTAGTAGTAGTAACAGTAGTAGCAGCAACAGCAATAGTAGTAGTAGAAGTAGTAATAGGAGTAGTAGCAGTAATAGAAGCTGTAGTTGTTGTATTTGTAGGAGAAGTAGAAGGAGAAGTAGTATTAGTAGCAGCAGCAATAGTTAGAGTAGTAGTTGAAGTGGTCATAATAGTAGTTGTAGCAATAGTGGTTGTTGCAATAATAGTAGTAGTAGTGGTAGTTGTAGTAGTAGTAGGAGGAGTAGTGGTAGTATTAGTAGTAGTACTTGCAGTAGTAGTCGTGGTAAGAGTAGTACGAGTAACAGGAATTGTAGCAACAAAAGTAGTAGTAGCAATAGCTATAGTAGTATTAATAATAGTTATTGTTGTAGTTGTTGTAGTAGTAGTAGTAGTAGCAGTAGCAGTAGCAGTGGTATTAGTTGTAGCAGAAGTTGTAGTAGTAGCATTAGTTGTCATAGTGGGATTACTAGTTATTACAGTAGTGGCAGTAGTAGTAGTAGTAGCAACAGTATTAGTAGTAGCAGTAATTGTAGTAGTAGAAGTAGTAGTAGTAGTAGTAGTAGTCGTAGTTTAGTAATAATAGTACTAGTAGCAGTAGTAGTAGTAGCAGTAGTAGTGCCAATAATAGTAGTACCGAAAGTAAAAGTAGTAGTAGTAGCATTAATATTAGTAGTTGGAGCACTAGTAGTTGTAGTAGCGGTAGCTGTGGCAGCAGTAGTTGTTTAGTAACAGTAGTGCTAGTAGTAGTAGTAGTAGTAGCAGCAGCAATAGTGGTAGTAGCAGTAATAGTAGTACAGGAGTAGTAGTAGAAGTAGTAGTAGCAGCTATGGTAGTAGTAGTAGTTTAGTAATAGTAGTACTAGCAGTAGAAGTGGTAGTAGCAATAGTACTAGTAGTTGTAGTAGTTGTAGCTATAGTAGTAGTTGTGGTGGAACTAGTAGCAAAAGTACTGGTAGTAGTACTATTTGAAGTAGCTGTAGTGGAAGTAGTAGGAGAAGTAGTAGTAATAATAGTTGTACTTGTAGTTGTAGAAGTAGTAGTAGTTGTAGTAGTAGCAGTGGTTGTAGTAGTAGTAGTAGGAGGAGGAGGAGGAGGAGTAGTGGTAGTAGTAGTTGTTGTAGCAGTAGTTGTGGTAGGAGTAATAGTAGTAGTTGTAGTAGTAGCAATAGTAGTAGTTGTAGTCGTAGTAGTTGGAGGAGGAGGAGGAGGAGTAGTGGCAGTATCAGTAGTAGTAGTTGTAGCAGTAGTTGTGGTAGGAGTAGCAGGAGTAGTAGCAATAGCAGTAGTAGTAATAATAGTAGTAGGAGTAGCAGGAGTTGTAACAGCAACAATAGTAGTAGAAATAGCAGTAGTAGTAATAATAGTAGTTATAGTTGTAGTAGTAGTAGTAGTAGTAGTAGTAGCAGGAGTACTATAGTAGCAGCAGTAGTATCAGTGGTAGTAGTTGTAGTAGTAGCTTTAGTTGTCATAGTGGGAGTAGTAGTTATTACAGTAGTGGTATTAGTAGTAGTAGTAGTAGCAATAGTACTAGTAGTAGCATCAGTAGTAGTAGCAGTAATAGTAGTAGTAGGAGTAGTTGTAGCAGTAGTAGCAATAGCTATGGCTGCAGTAGTAGTTTAGTAATAGTAGTACTAGTAGCAGTTGTAGTAGAAGCAGCAGCAGCAGCAGTAGTGCCAGCAACAACATGAGAAAAAGTAGAAGAACTAGTAGTAGTAGCAGTAAGAGTAGTAGCAGGAGTGCTAGTAGTTGTAGTAGCAGTAGCTGTAGTTTAGTAATAATAGTGCTAGTAGCAGTAGTAATAGTTGCAGCAGCAGTAATAGTAGTACCAGTAGTAGTAGTTGCAAAAGTAGCAGTAGTAGTGTTAGTAGCAGAAATGGTAGTCGTAGGAGTAGTGGTAGTAGTTGTAGCAACAGCTATGGTAGCAGTAGTAGTTTAGTAATAGTAGTACTAGCAGCAGTAGTAGTAGTAGCAACTGCAGCAGTAGTTGTACCGGCAATAGCAGTAGTACGAGTGGTTGTAGTAGTTGTTGCTATAGTAGTTGTAGCAATGGAAGTAGTAGGAGCAATAGTGGTAGTAGCAGTATTGGTAATAGCAGGAGGAGTAGTAGTAGTAGTAGCAGCAGTTGTGTTAGCAGTAGTAGTTTAGTAATAGTAGAACTAGCAACCGTCATAGTTGTAGTTATAGTAGTTGTAACAATATGTGTAGCAATAGTAGTTGTTGCAGTTGCAATAGTAGTAGTAGCAATAGTCATAGTAGTAGCAATAGTAGTAGTTGCAGTTGTAGTAGTAGTAGGAGGAGGAGGAGGAGTAGTGGTAGTATCAGTAGTAGTAGTTGTAGTAGTAGTTGTGGTAAGAGTAGCTGGAGTACTAGCAATAGCAGCAGTAGTAATAATAGTAGTAGGAGTCGCAGGAGTTGTAACAGTAGCAGTAATAGTAATAATAGTAGTTATAATTGTAGTAGTAGTAGTAGTAGTAGTAGCAGGAGTAGTAGTAGTAGCAACAGCAGTATTAGTGGTAGTAGTTGTAGTAGTTGTTGTAGTAGTAGCTTTAGTTGTCATAGTGGGAGTAGTAGTTATTACAGTAGTGGTAGTAGTAGTAGTAGTAGCAACAGTACTAGTAGTAGCAGTAGTAGTAGTAGAAGTAATAGTAGTAGCTGGAGTAGTTGTAGCAGCAGTAGCAATAGCTGTGGCTGCAGCAGTAGTTTAGTAATAGTAGTACTAGTAGCAGTAGTAGTAGTACCAGCAATAGTATGAGAAAAAGTAGAAGAAGTAGTAGTAGCAACAGTAAGAGTAGTAGCAGTACCTGTAGTTTAGTAATAGTAGTGCTAATAGCAGCAGCAGTAGTAGCAGTAGCAATAATAGTAGTACCAATAGTAGTAGTTGCAAAAGTAGTAGCAGTAGTGTTAGTAGTAGAAATGGTAGTAGCAGGAGTAGTGGTAGTAGTTGTAGCAATAGCTATGGTAGCAGTAGTAGTTTAGTAATAGTAGTACTAGCAGCAGTAGTAGTAGTAGCAACTATCGCAGTAGTTGTACTAGCAATAGCATTAGTACGAGTGGTTGTAGTAGTTGTAGCTGTAGTAGTAGGAGAAATGGAAGTAGTAGCAGCAGTAGTGGTAGTAGCAGTAATGGTAATAGCAGGAGTAGTAGTAGCAGCAACAGCTGTGTTAGCAGTAGTATTTTAGTAATAGTAGAACTAGCAGCAGTAGCAGCAGGAGCTACTGCATTAGTAGTTGTACCAGCAATAGTAGTAGCAAAAGTAGTAATAGTAGTATGAGTAGTTGTAGTAGTTGTAGCTATAGTAGGTGTTGCAATAGAAGTAGTAGCAATAGTACTAGTATTAGTGCTAGTTGAAGCAGCAGTAGTAGTTGTAGGTATAATACTAATAGCAATATTCGTAGTAGCAGGAGAAGTTGTAAGATTAGTACTTGTAGCGGCATCGTTGCAATAGTTGTAGAAGTAATAGTAGTAATAGTAGTAGTTTTTGTTGTTGTGGTGGTGGTAGTAATAGTAGTTGCAGTAGTAGTAGTAGCAGTAGCAGTAGCATCAGTACTAGCAGAAACACTTGTAGTAAAAGTAGTAGTAGCAGTAGTAGTAATAATAATAGCAGTAGTAGTAGTAGCAGTAGTAATAGAAGCAGTAATAGCCGCAGTAGTAATAGTAGTTGTAATAGTATCATTTGTAGTTATAGTCTTAGTAGTAGCAGAAGTAGTAGTAGCAGTAGTAGAAGTTATAGTAGTAATTGTAGCAGTTATAGCATTTGCTGTAGTAGTAGTAGCAACAGTAGCAGAAGTAGCCTTACTATTAATAGTAGTACTAGCAGAAGTAGTATTCATTGCAATAGTAGTATTAACAATAGTAGTAGTAGGAGGAGAAGTAGTAGCAGTAGTAGTTATAGTAGTTGCAACAGCAACAGCAGCAATAGCAGCAGCAGTAAAAGTAGTAATAGCAATAATAGTAGTTGTAGTTATAGTAGTAGTACAAGAAGTAGGAGCAGCAACAACAGTAGTAGTGGTAGCAGAAGAACTAATAGTAGCAATAGTAGAAGTGGTTGCAATAGTTGTAGTAGTAGTATTAGTAGTAGCATCAAGAGTAGCCAAAGTAGTAGAAGAGGTAGGTATAGTATCCGTAGTAGTAGCTACAGCAGTTGTAGTAGTATTACTCATAGTATTAGTAGTAGTCATAGTAGTTGTAGTAGTAGCATTAGTTGTCATAGTTGTAGTAGTAGTTGTTGTAGTAGTGGTAGTAGTAGTAGTAGTAGCAGTAGTACTAGTAGCAGCAGTAATAGTAGCAGTAGCAGTAATAGTAGTAGGTGTGGTAATCGTAGCAGTAGTAGTAGAAGTAGTAGTTGTAGTAGTAATAGCGGCAGCAGCAGCAATAGTAGTAGTAGTATTAGTAACAGTAATAGTAGTTATAGTTGTTGTATTAATAGGAGAAGTAGCAGTATTAGGAGCAGCAGCAATGGTTATAGTAGTAGTTATAGTAGTCATAACTGTAGTTATTGCAATAGTAGTTGTTGCAATAGTAGTAGTAGCAGTCGTAGCAGTAGTAGTTGGCGGAGTAGTGGTAGTATTAGTTGTAGTAGTTGTAGTAGTTATGGTAATAGTAGTTGGAGTAGTAGGAGTTGTAGCAGCAACAATACTAGTAGTAATAGCAGCAGTAGTAGTAATAGTAGTTGTAGTTGTTGTAGTAGTAGCAGCAGCAGCAATTATACTAGTAGTAGCAATAGTAGCAATAGAAGTAATAGTAGTAGTAGTAGGAGGAGGAGGAGGAGTAGCAGCAGATGTGGCAGCAGTAGTAGTTTAATAATAGTAGTAATAGTAGTAGTAGTAGTAGCAGTAGCAATAGTAGTAGTACTAGCAATAGTAGTAGCACATGTAGAAGAACAAGTAGTAGTAGTGGTAATAGTAGCTTCAGAAGTACTAATAGTTGTAGTATCAGTAGCTGTGGTAGTAGTAGTAGTTTGGTAATAGTAGTGCTAGTAGCAGTAGTTGTAGTTGCAACAGCAATAATAGTAGTACTAGTAGTAATAGTAGCAAAAGTAGTAGTAGTAGTGGTAGTAGCAGAAATAGTATTAGCAGGAGTAGTGGTAGAAGTTGTAGCAGCAGCTGTGGTAGCAGTAATAGTTTAATAATAGTAGTACTAGCAGCAGCAGTATTAGTAGGAGCTGTAGTAGTAGTTGTACCAGCAATAGCAATAGCAAAAGTAGGAGTAGTAGTAGTAGTAGTTGTAGTAGTTGTAGTTGTAGTAGTATTTGTTGTAATTATAGTAGTTGTAGTAGAAGTAGCTGCAGCAGTAGTCCTAGTAGTAGTAGTAGTAGTTCTAGTAGTAGCAGTAGTAGCAATAGCGGTAATAGTAGCAATTGTAGCAATGGTCGTAGTAGTAGTAGCAATAGCAACATCAGGAGTAGTAGAAGTAGTAGAAGAAGTAGTTGTAGTATCAGTAGCAGTATTACTAGTAGTAGTTATATTCGTAGTAGTTGTAGTAGTAGCATTAGTTGTTGCAGTAGCGGTAGTAATGGTAGTAGCAGCAGTAGTGCTAGTAGTAGCAGTAGTAGCACCAGTAGTAGTAGTGGCAGCAGCAGTTGTGGCAATAGTGGTCATTTATTAACAGTACTACTAGTAGAAGTAGTGTTAGTAATAGCAGCAGTAGTAGTACCAACAATAGTCATATCAAAAGTAGTAGCAGTAGTACTAGTAGTTGTAGTAGTTGTAGCCATAGTAGTACCGAGCAGAAGTAGCAATTGTACTACTAGTAGTACTAGTTGTAGCAGTAGTAGTCGTAGTAGTAGCAGTAATACTAGTAGCAATAGTAGTAGTAGGAGGAGATGTTTTCAGAGAAGTAGTTGTAGCAGCGGCAACAAAAATAATAGTAGTAGCAAAAGTAATAGTAGTAGTAGTTATAGTAGTAGTAGTTGTTGTTGCAATAGTAGTTGTAGTGGTAGTCATAGTAGTAGTAGTTGTTGCAGTAGTAGTGGTAGTGGTAGTCGTGGTAGTAGTAGTTGTTGTAGTTACAGCAGTAGTAGTAGCAATAGTCACAACATCAGTACTAGGAGAAACATTGGTACTAGTAGTAGTTGTTGTTTTTGTAGTAGTAGTAGTAGTAGCAGTAGCAGTAGCAGTAGTAGTAGTACTAGTAGTCGTAGTTGTAGTAGCCGCGGTAATAGTAGTAGTTGTAGTAGTAGCATTTATAGTTGTTGTTGTAGTAGTTATAGTCTTAGTGGTAGCTGAAGTAGTAGTATCAGTAGTAGTAGCAATAGTAACAATTATAGTTGTAGTAGCCTGACTAGCAGTAGTTGTACAAGTAGTAATAGTATTAACAATAGTAGTAGTAGGAGGAGAAGTTGTAGCAATAGTAGTAATAGTAGTTGCAGCAGCAACTGTAGCAACAATAGCTATAGTAATAGTAGTACTTGTAATTGTAGTAGTAGTAGTTATAGTAGTAGTAGTAGTTGCAGCAGCAACAATAGTAGTAGTAGTAGCAATAGTAGTAGTAGTAGTAGCAGGGGTAGTAATAGTAGCAATATTAGTAGTGGTAGCAGTAGGAGTAGTAGTAGTAGCAACAGGAGTACAGAAATAGTAAAAGTAGCAATAGTATTAGTAGTATTAGTCGCAGTAGTTGTAGTAGTAGTACTTGCAGCAATAGTAGAAGAAATTGTATTAGTGTGGGTAGTAGTATTACTAGAAGTAGTAGTAGTAGTAGCAGCATCAGCAGTAGTAGTAGTTGTTGTAGCAGTAGTTGTAGCAATAATAGTAGTAGTACTAGCAGTAGTAGCACAAGTAGTAGTAGTACTAGCAATAGTGGTAGTAGCTATAGTTGCGGTAGCATAAGTAGTAGTAGTAGTAGCAGTCCTAGCAGCAATAGCAGTTGCAGTAGTTGCAGTAGTTGCATCAACAGCAATAGCAGTATTGGTAGTAGTTGTAGTAGTAGTAGCAACAGAAGCAATAGCAGTAGTACTTGTAGTAGTTGTAGTAGAAGCAGTAGCAGTAGTAGCAGCTGTAGTGGTAATGGAAGAAGTTGTAGTAGTAGAAGTAGTATTAGTAATAGTAGTAGTAGTAGCAATAGCGGTAGTTATGGCAGTAGCAGTAACAACAGCTGTAGTAGTAGGAGAAGTAGTAGTTGTTGTTGTTGTTAGTGTTGCTGCAAAAGTAGTAGTAGTATTAGTTATCATTGTGATATGGTAGTAGCAGTAATAGTCTTAGAAGCAGCAGTAGTTGTAGTTGTAGTAGTAGTAGTAGCAGTAGCGGCAAGAATAATAGTAGTATTAGTTTAGCAGTAGTCAAGCAGTACTAGTGCCGGTAGTAGTAGCAGAAGTAGTAGTAATTGTAGTCGTAGTTGTAACTATTGTTGTAGTAGTAGCAATAGCAGAAGTATTACTCACCACAATAGTAGTTATTGTTGTAGTAGTGTTAGTAGCCACAGTAATAGTAGCAGTCATAGTCATAGTAGAAGTAGTAGTAGAAGCAGAGTAATAGTTGTTGTAGCAACAGCAGAAGTAGTAGTAGTAGTAGTACTAGCAGTAATATCATTTCTCATAGTAATAGTAGTCGCAGTAGTAGTAGTAGTCATAGTAGCACTAGTTGCAGTAGTGGTAGTAGCAGAAGTAGTAGTAGTAGGAGAAGTAGTAGTAGTAGTAGTAGTTGTTGTTGTTGTAGTAGTAGTAGTAGTAATAGTATTAATTATAGTAGTAGTAGTAGTATCACTAGTAGTAGCAGCAGCAGTAATAGTAGTAGAAGCAATAGTGGTAGTAGCAGTAGTAGCAGAAGTAGTAGTTCTAGCATGAGTAGTAATAGTGGCAACTATCGTAGTAGTAGTGGTAGTAGTAGTAGCAGGAGTATCAGTAGTAGTAGCAGTAGTAGTATTAGTAGCAGCAGTAGTAGTTGTAGTATTACTAGCATGGTAGTAATAGGCGGGATAGTAGTAGAAGTAGGAGCAGTAGTTGAAGAAGAAGTAGTAGTGGTTGTATTGTAGTGGAAGTTGTAGTTGTAGCATAGGTTACAGTAGTTGTAGTAGTAGTAGTACTTGCGGCAGTCGCAGTAATAGTAGTACTAGCAGCAACAGTAGAAGTAATAGCAGAAGTAGTACTTGGAGTAGTGGTAGTAGTCGTAGCATCCATAGTAGTAGTAGATGTAGTAGCAGATGTCATAGTGGTAGCAGAAGTAGTAAAAGTAGTAGTAAGAGCATCAGTAGTAGCCACTGCAGTCGTAGTAGTAGCAGTAGCAGTAGCAGAAGTTGTAGTAGTTGGAATAGTAGTAGTGGTAGTAGCAATAGTTGTGGTAGTAGGAGTAACAAAAGCAGCAATAGTAGTAGAAGTAGTATTCGTAGACGTAGTAGTTGGAGTTTCAGTAGTAGTAGTTCAGGTAGTAGTAGTAGTAGCTGTAGGAGCTGCAATTGTTGTGGTAGTAGTAGTTGTACTAGTAGTAGTACTAGTAGTACTAGTAGTAGAAGCACTAGTAATATAAGTTGTTGTAGCCCTAGTAGTTGTAGTAGTCGGAGAAGAAGTGGTAATTGCATTAGCCATAATAGTAGTAGTAATAGTAGTAGTAGTAGAAGTAGTTGCAGCTGTATTAGTAGTAGCAGTAGTGGTAGTAGTAGTTGTAGTTGTAGTAGTAGTAGCGGTAGTAGTAGTAGTAGGAGAAGCAGTAGCAGTATTAGCAGTATGATCAATACTAGCATTAGTAGTAGTAGTAGTAGTAGTAGTAGTAGTAGTAGTAGTAGTAGTAGTAGTAGCACTAGTACTACTAGTACTAGTAGTTGTAGTAGTAGTAACAGTTATAGAAATAGTAGTAGTAGTAGTACTAGTTGTTGTTGTTGTTGTTGTTGTTGTTGTATCAGTAGTAGTAGGAATTGTAGCAGTAGCAGTATTAGTAATAGTAGTAGGAGGAGAAGCAGGAGTTGTAGCAATAGTTATTCGTGTAGGAGAAGTAGTAGTAGCAGTAGTTGTTGTTGTTGTAATTGTTGTAGTTGTAGTACTAGTAGTAGTAGTTGTTGTAGTAGTGGTAGTAGTAGTAGTAGTAGCAGTAGCAGCAGTAGCATTAGTAGCAGTAGTAGCAATAGTGGTAGTAGTGGTAGTAGTAGTAGTTGTTGTTGCTATTGTTGTTGTAGCAGTAGTAGTAGCAGTAGAAGTAGTAGTAGTATTAATAGTAGCAGCCGCAGTAGTAGTAGTAGCAGACGTAGCTGTAGTAGTATCAGTAGTTGTAGTACTAGTAGTAGCAGTAGTTGCAGTAGTACCAATGGTAGTAGTAGTAGTATAAGTAGCCATAGCAGCATTAGTCGTAGTAGTAGTACCAGTAGCAGTAGTAGTGGCTATCATAGTAGAATAGTACTTGAAGTAGCGATAGAAGTAATAGTAGTAGTAGTAGTAATAGCAGCAGTTGTAGCAGCAGTTGGAGTAGTAGTAGCAATAGTAGTTGTAGAAGTAGTTGTAGTAGGAGCAATAGTACTAATAGCAGTAGCAGCAGCAGCAGTAGTAGTTGCAGTATTGGTTGTAATAGTAGTGGAAGCGGCAGCAGCAAGAATAGTTGTAGTAGTAGAAGTTGAAGTACTAGTATCAGTAGTAGCAGTAGTAGTTATGGTAGTGTTAGTAGACGTAGGTACAGTAGAAGTAGTATAGTAGTAGCTGTAGCTGTAGTAGCAAAAGTAGTAGTTGTAGGCATAGTGGTAGAAGTTGTAGTAGTAGTAGTATTAGAAGCAACTACAGCAGTTGTGGTTGAAATAGTTATAGTAGGAGTAGTAGTTGCCGTAGTAGCAGTAGCAGAAGTGGTAGTAGTAGGAGAAGCAATAGTAGTACCAGTAGTAGTAGTCGTACTAGTGATAGTAATAGTAGTAGTTGTAGTAGTAGTAGCGGTAGTAGTCTTAGTAGTAATTGAACTAGTAGTAGTAGCAGTAATAGTTGTAGTAGTAGTAATAGGAGTTGTAGTAGCAGTTGCCGCAGTTGCAGTAGTTGTAGCAGCAGTAGTAGAAGTAATAGTAGTAATAATGGTAGTAGAAGTAATAGTAGTAGTAGTAGTTGTAGGTGTTGTAGTAGTGGTAGTAGAAGTAGTAGTAGGAGAAGCAGTTATACTAGTAGTTCTAGTAGTAACAGTAGCATTAATAGTAGTAGTAGCAGTAGTAGCAGCTATAGTAGTAGCAGTCAAAGTAGTGGAGGTACTAGTACTAGTCCTTGTAGTAGGAGAAGTTGTAGTAGTAGCAGTAGCAGGAGTTGCAGTAGTAGTAGTAGTAGAAGTAGTAGTAGTAGCAGAAGCAGTAGTTGTAGTAATTATAGTGGTAACAGTAGAAGTTGTAGTAGGAGAAGTAGTTGTAGTAGCAGTACTAGTAGTAGTAGTAGTGGTAATAGTAGTAGTAGTAGTAGTTGTAGTAGTAGTCGTAGTAGTTATTGCAGCAGAAGCAGTAGTAGCAGTAGTAACAAAAGTTGTTGTTGTAGCAGTAGCAGTCGTAGCATTAGTTGAAGTCGTAGTTGGGGTAGCATTAGTAGTAATGGTAGTAGTTGTAGTTGTAGTAGCAGTGGTAGCAGCGGTAGCAACAGTAGCAGCGGCAGTACTAGGTTTAGTAGTGGCTGGAGTTGTAATAGTAGTATTAGTGGTTGAAGGCATGCTCGAAGATGTAGCAAAAGTAGGAGTAGTAGTAGTAGTAGTAGTAATAGTAGTAGTCATAGTAGTGGTAGTTTCTGTACCAGTAATAGTAGTAGCAATGGTAGTAGTGGTGGTAGTAGTAGTTGTTATAGTATTAGTAGTAGTAGTACTAGTAGTAGCAGTAGTAGTAGTCGTACGAGTAGTAGTAGAGTAGTAGTAGTAGCAGTAGTAGTAGCAGTTGTAGTTGTAGCAGTTGTAGTTATAGTAGTAAAAGGAGACATTGTTTCAATAATAGTAGTGGTAGTCGCAGTAGTGGTAATACTAGCAGTAATAGCAGCAGCAGCAGCAATAGTAGTAGCAGTAGTTGTAACAACAGTAGTGATAGTAGTAGTAGCAGTAGTAGTAGTAGTAGGAGATGTAGTAGTTGTAGCTGTAGCGGTAGTAGTTGTTGTTATTGTAGTTGTAGTAGTAGAAATAGTAGCAGTGACAGCAATAGTAGTAGCAGTAGTAATAGGAGTAGTAGCAGTCCTACCAGTAGTAGTAGTAATAGTTATTTTAGTAGTAGCAGCCGCAGCAGCAGTAGTAGTAGTAGAATTTTTATTATTAGTAGTTGTAGTAATAGTAGGTGAAGTAGTGGAGGTACTAGTACTAGTATTGGTAGTAGCAAAAGTGGTGGTAGTAGTAGTAGTTGTTGTACTAGTAGTAAGAGTAGCAGCAGCAGCCGTAGTAGCAACAAAAGTGGAAGTAGTAGTACCAGTAGTGGTAGTAGAAGTAGGAGAAGTAGTAATAGTAGCAGTAGCAGTAGTAGGAGTAGGTGTGGCAGTAGTACTACTTGTAGAGTAGGAGTAGGAGTAGTAGTACTACTAGAAGTATTAGTAGTAGTAGCAGTTGCAGTAGTTGTAGTATTAGTAGTAGTGGCAGTAGTTGTAGTTGTAGCAGTAATAGCTGTAGTTGTACTTGTTGTAGTAGTAACAATTATTGTAGTTGTAGAATTAGTAGTAGTAGTAGTAGTTATCGTAGTTCTAGTGGTGGTAGTAGTAGTAGTGGTAGTAGAAGTGTAGTAGTAGTCGTAGTAGTAGTAGTTGTACTAGTAGTAGGAGCAATAATAGTAGTAGTAGTCGCATTAGTAGTTGGTGTACTAGTAGTAAGAGCAGTAGCAGTAGTAGTAGTAGTAGTAGCGGTAATAGTAGCAATTGTAGGGTTAGTAGTAGTAAGAGAAGTAGTAGTAGTAGCAGTGGCAATTATAGTGTTAGTTGCGATGGCAGTACTAGTGGTAGTAGTAGCAATGGTAGCAATAGTAGTGGTAGTGGTAGTGGTAGCAGTAATGGTAGTAGGAGCAGTAGCATTAGTAATAGTAGTGGCAGTAGTTGTAGTAGTAATAGTTGCTGAAGTTGTAGTAGTAGTGCTATTTGGAGTAGTAGTACAAGTAGTAGTAGATGTAGTTGTGGTAGTAGTATTAGTAGCAGGAGTAGTAGTACAAGTAGTAGTCAGAGTAGTTGTGGTAGAACTAGTTGTAGTAGGTGAAGTAGTAGTAGTAGTCATAGGGGTAGTAGCGGTGGAGGCAGTAGTAGTAGCAGTCGCAGTAGTAGTGGTGGTAGTAGTAGTAGTAGCAGCAGCAGCAGCAGTAGTAGTAGTAGTAATAGTAGTAGTAATAGTAGTAGTAGTAGTAGTAGTACTATAGTAGTAGTAGTAGTAGTAGTAGTAGTAGTAGTAGTAGTATAGTAGTAGTAGTAGGAGGAATAGTTGCAGTAGTAGTAGTGGTAGGAGTAGTAGTTGTTCTTGTTGTAGTAGTAGTAGTAGTACCAGTGGTAGAAGTTGTAGCAATAGGAGTAGTAGTTGTTGTTGTTGTTGTAGTCGAAGTAGCAGTGGTTGGAGTAGCAGTAATAGTAGTATCAATGGTAGTAGTGGTAGCAGTAGTAGTAGTAGTACCAGTACTTGTAGCAGTGGTACTACTACTACTAGTAGTTGTTGTAGTAGGAGTAGTAGTAGTTGTCACAGTAGTAGCAGTAGTAGTAGTACTAGTAGCAGCAGTAGTAGCAGGAGTAGTAGTAGTAGTAGGAGATGTAGTAGTTGTAGTAGTAGCAATAGTAGTAGTTGTTGTTGTAGTTGTAGTAGTTGAAGTTGTACCAATGGTTGCAATAGTAGTAGTAGAAGTAGTAGCAATGGCAGCAATAGTAGTAGCAGTAGTAGTAGCAGTAGTAGCAGCAATAGTAGTAATACTTGTTGTAGTACTAGTAGTAGCAACAGTTGTAGTAGTAGTTTTAGTAGTTGTATTAGCTGTAGTAGTAGTAGGTGAAGTGGTGGAAGTACTAGTACTAGTAGTGGTAGTATGAGATGTGGTAATAGTATTAGTAGTAGCAGTAGTAGTAGTAGTAGTAGTATTAGCAGCAGTAGTAGTAGTTGTTATAGTAGTAGTAGTAGTTGCAGGAGTAGCAGCAGTAGTAGGTGTCGTACTAGTTGTAGTAGCAGTTGTAATAGCACTAGCAGTAGTAGTAGCAATAGTTGTCGTACTAGTAGTGAGAGCAGTATTTGCAGTTGTAGTAGTAGCTATAGCGGTAGTAGAAGCAGTAGTAGTAGTATTAGTAGTAGGTGAAGTAGTGGTAGCAGTAGTAGTGGAAGTAGTAGTTGTAGTAGTAGTACTAGTAGTAGTTGTAGCATAGGTAGCAATAGCTGTAGCAGTAATAGTTGTACTTGTAGTGGCAGTAGTAGTAGTAGTAGCATTAATAGTAGTGGTAGTAGTTGTAGTAGTATTTGTAGCAAAAGTAGTAACAGTAGAAGTAGCAGGAGTAGTAGTGGAAGTAGTAGCAGTAGTAGTAGTAGTGGGAGAAGTAATGGTAATACTAGTTGTTAGAGTAGTGGTAGATTTGTACTATTAGTAGTAGCAAATATAGTAGTAGTCGCAGTACTTGGAGTAGCAGTGGTAGTAGTTGTAGCAATAGCAGTAGTAACTACAAAAGTAGTAGTAGTAGCAATCACACTAGTAGTAGCTGCAGTAGTCGCAGTCGTAGTCACAATAGTAGCAGAAATAGCGATAGCAGTCATAGTACTATTAGTAGTAGTAGTAGCAGAACTAGTAGTAGTAGGAGGAGAAGTAGTAATAGTAGTAGTTATTATAGTAGTAGTAGCAGTAATAGTAACAGTAGTAGTAGTAGTAGGCAAAGTTGTGGAAGTACTAGTACTAGTAGTGGTAGCAGGAGAAGTTGTAGTAGTAGCAGTGGTAGTTGCAGTAGTAGGCAAAGTAGTTGAAGAACTAGTACTAGTGATGGTTGTTAAAGTAGTGAAAGTAGTAGTAGTAGTAGTAGTACTAGTAGTAATAGTAGCAGTTGTAGTCGCACTAGTAGCAACAATAAGAGTAGCAGTGGTGGTACCTGTAGTACCAATAGTAGTAGTAGTAGTAGTAGCAGTAGTAGGAATAGGAGTAGTAGTAGTAGTAGTAGTAGCAGTAGTAGGAATAGGAGTAGTAGTAGTATGAGTTGTAGTAGTATGAGTTGTAGTAGTAGTAGCAGTGGTAGCAATAGTAGTTGAAGTGGTAGTTGTAGTAGTAGTTGCTTCAGTAGTTCTAGTAGTAGCAATAATAATAATAGTTGTACTTGTTGTAGTAGTAGTAGTTGCTGTAGCAGCAGAAGTAGTAGTAGTAGTAGTAGTAGTAGTAGAAGTAGTAGTCATAGTCGTAGTAGTAGTAGTAGTAGTAGTAGTAGTAGTAGTAGTAGTCGCGGCAGCAGTAGGTGTAATACTATTTGTTGTACTCATAGTAGTCGCAGTAGCTGTATAGTAGCAGAAATAGTAGTAGTAGTTATAGCAATTGTAGTTTTACTAGTAGTAAGAGCAGGAGTAGTATTCGTAGTAGTAACAGTAATAATAGCAGCGATAGTGGCAGTAGCAGCAGTAGTAGTAGTAGTAGGAGGAGGAGAAGTTGTTGTAGTAGTTGCAATAGAAGTACTGGTGGTAGTAGTAGCAGTAGTTGTAGTAGTATTACTTGCAGAAGTAGTAGTAGTAGTTTCAGGAGTAATAGTAGAACTGGTTGTAGATGTAGTTGTGTTAGTAGCAGAAGTAACAAAGGTAGTAATTGTAGCAAGACCAGCAGTAGAAATAGTACTGGTAGTAGTTATGGTAGAAGTAGTAGTAGTACTAGTAGTACTCGTAATAGGAGTAGTAGTTGTTGTTGTTGTAGCAGTAGCAGGAGTAGTAGTAGTAGTAGCAGTAGCGATAGTAGTAGCAGTAGTAGTGGTAGTAGTAGTAGTAGTACTAGTAGTAGTAGTAGTAGTAGTAGTAGCACGAGGAGTAGTAGTAGTAGTAGCAGCAGTAGTAGCTATGGTAGCAATAGTAATAGCATTAGTAGTAGTAGTAGTAGTGGCAGGAGTTATAGTAGTAGCAGTAATAGGAGTAGTTGTTATTGTTGTAGTAGTAATAGGAGTTGCAATAGCAGTAATAGTAGTAGGAATGGTAGTAGTGGTAGTAGTAGTAGCATTAGTAGTAGTAGTGCTAGTAGTTGTAGCAGCAGCAGCAGCAGTAGTAGTAATAGTAGCAGTAGTAGTGGCTGTAGTAGTAGTAGTAGTAGTTTTTAGAGTAGTAGGAGAAGAAGTAGTTGCAGTAGTTGTAGTAGGAGTAGTAGTAGTACCTGTGGTAGTAGCAGTAGTAGTCATTTTTAGAGTAGTAGGAGAAGAAGTAGTTGTAGTAGTAGTAGTTGTAGCAGTAGTAGTACCTGTGGTGGTGGTAGTAGTACTAGTTGTAGTAGTACTTGTAGCAATAGCAACAGTAGTAGAAGTAGTTGAGGTAGCAGTTGTAGCAGTTGTAGTTGTAGTGGCAATCGAAGTAGTGGTAGTTCTAGTAGCGGTTGCAACCTTAGTAGCAATCGCAATAGTAGTAGTTGCAATCGTAGCAGTAGCAACAACAGTAGTAGAAATAGTAATAGCACGAGAAGTAGTAGTAATACTAGTTATTGTTGTAGTAGTAGTACTAGTACTACTAGTAGTAGTAATACTCCTAGTAGCAGTAGTAGTAGCAGCAGCAGTAGTATTAGTTTGAGTAGTAGTATTAGTAGTAGTAGTAGTAACAGCAGTGGCACTAGTAGTTGGAGAAGTAGTAGTAGTAGCAGTAGTAGTAGTAGTACCATTAGTAGTATTAGGAGTTGCCGTAGTAGTCATAGTAGTAGTAGTAGCAATAGTAGCAGCAACTTTTGTAGTAGTAGGAGTTGTAGCAGTAGCTGTAGTTGAAGTACTAGGAGTAGTAGCAGTAGCAGTAGTATTCGGGGTAGTATTGGTAGTAGTAGTAGTAGTATTAGTAGTAGTAGTAGCAGTTGTACTAGTAGTAGTAGCTGTTGTAGTAGCAATAACAATAGTAGTAGTTATTGGAGGAGTAGTAGTAGCAATAGCAGCAGTAGTAGTAGTCGTAGTAGTAGTAGTAATAGTAGTAGTAGTAGTAGTAACAACAGCAGTAGTAGTAGTAATACTAGTAGTTGTTGTTGTTGTAATAGTACTTGTAGTTGTAGTAGTAGTGATAGTAGTAGTAGTAGTAGTAGAAGTAATAGTAGTAGTAGTAGTAGTAGCAGTAAGTGTAGTAGTTGTAGTAGCTATAGCTCTAGTAGCAGCCGTAGCAGTAGTAGTAGTAGTAGCAGTAGTGGTAGTAATCGTAGTAATAGTGGCAGCACTAATAGTAATAGTACTGGTAGTTGTCGCAGCGCTAGCATGAGTAATAGCAATTGTTGTTGTGGTAGTAGTAGTAGTGGTAGCAGAAGAAGAAGTAGCTGTAGCTGAAAAAGTAGTAGTAGTAGTAGTAGTAGCAATAGTAGTAATAGTAGCAGTAGTCGTAATAGTTGGACAAGTTGCAATATTAGTAGCAACAGCGGCAACTACTGCAATTGTTACAGTAGTAGTAGTAGTAGTATTAATAGTAAAGGTAGGAGTAGCAGAAATAGTAGTAGTAGTAATAGGAGTAGTTATAGTAGTAGTCATTGTAGTAGTAGTAGCAGTAGTATCAGTAGTAGTAGTAGTAGTATTAGTAGTAGTAGTAGTTGCAGTTGGAGCAGAAGTGCCAGGAGTAGCAGTAGTAACAATATTAGCAGTAGTTGCAGTAGTAGCAACAAAAGTAGTAGTGCTAGTTGTAGTAGTAGTACTTTTACTCATTGGGGTAGTAGTAGTAATTGTTGTAGTAGTAGCCATAGCAATAGCAGTAATAGCAGTAGCAATTGTTGTAGCAGTAGCTGTAGTAGTTGTGGCAGTCGTAGTAGTAGTAGAAGTAGTTGTTGTAGTAGCACTAGCAATAGTAGTAGTAATAGCTGTACTAGAAGTAGCAGTAGTAGTGGAAGCAATAGTAGTAGCAGTAACAGTTGTTGTAGTAGTAGTAGTACTAGAAATAGCAGTAGTAGTAGTAGCAGTAGTAGCAGCACCAGCACCAGCAGCAGTAGAAGTAGGAGTAGTATTAGCACCAGCAATAGCAGTAGTTGCAGTTATAGTAGTAGTACTAGTAGGAGAAGTAGTAGCAGTATGAGTCATAGTAATAGCAGCAGTAGTAGCAGTAGTAGTAGAAGTAGTAGAAGTAGTAGTAATAGTAGGATATAAAGTCATATAAGTAGAAGTAGTTGTAGCATTAGTTTTGATGGTAGTAGTAGTGTTAGTATTTGTAGTAGAAGTAGCAGTAGTTGTTATAGTAGTAGTAGAAGTAACTGTAGTAGCTGTAGTTGTCATATTAGTCGTAGTGGTTATAGTACTAGTATCATTAGTAGTACTACCCGTAGTAGTACCAATTGTAGTAGGAGTAGGGGATGTAGTACTAGCAATAGTAGTAGTTGCAGTAATAGTAGTTATTGCAGTAGTAGTAGTAGTAGAAGTTACGACAATGGTAGCAGTAGTAGTAGCAGCAATAGCAACTGCTGCTACACTAGTGGCCATTGTAGCAGTAGTAGTAGAAGTAGGAGTTATAGTAGTTGTAATAGTTGTAGTAGTAGTAATACAAGTAGCACTAGATGTTGTAGTAGTAGCAGTCATTTTACTGGGAGTAGCAGTAGTACTAGCAAAAGTAGTAGTTGGATTAGTAATTATAGTTGGAGAAATAGTCATGGTAGCCAAAATAGTAGTAGTGGCAGTGGTAGTATCAGTAGTAGTAGTCAAAGTAGTTGTAGTGGTAGAAGTAGTGGTAGTAGTAGTTGTAGCAACAATTATTGCAATGGTAACAGTAGTAGCCACAACAGGAGCAGCAGCAGTAGTAGTAGTATTAGTAGCAGTAGTAGTAGAAGTTGCATTAGTTATTGTAGTAGTTACAGCAGTAGTAATAGTAGGACAAGAAATAATAGTAGCAGTAGCAGTAATAGTAGTAGTAGTAGTGATAGTTGCATTAGCAGTAGTAGTAGTGGTAGTAGTAGTAGTAGCAGTAGCAGTAGCAGCAGTAGTAGTGGTAGTAGTTCTAGTAGTAGCAGTAGCAAAAGTTGTTGTAGTAGTAGCGGTAGTAGTAATAGTTATAGTGGTAGTAGAAGTAGCAATAGTAGTAGCACTATTGGTAGTAGTATTAACAGTAGTCATTGAACTAGGAGTAGTAGTTGTAGCAGTGGTAGTAGTAGTTATATTTGTAGTAGTAATAGTAGTTGCAGCAGTAGTTGTAGTAGTAGAAGCAGTAGTAGTAGTAGCTGTAGTAGGAGATGCAGTCGTAGAGCAGTAGTAATAGCAGTAGTAATAGCAATAGTAGGAGAAGTAGTGGCAGTATTAGCAATAGTAGTAGTAGCAGCTGTAGAAGTTTTACTAGTCATAGCGTTAGTAACAGTAATCGTACTAGCATTAGTAGTAGTGGCAGCAGTAGTAGCACTAGTAGTAGCGGAAGTAGTGTTAGTAGTAGTAGCAATAGTAGTAGTTGTCCTAGTAGTAGTAGTAGCGATAGCGAAAGCAGTAGCAGTAATTGTGGTAGAAGACGTGGTAGTAGTAGGAGAAGTTGTAATAATAGTAGTAGTAGTAGAAATAGTAATCGTAGTAGTAGTAGCAATAGTAGTCATAGTAGTTACAGTACTACTAATATTAATTGTAGTAGTAGTAGCAGTTGTAGTAGTAGTAGTGGAAGTTGTATTAGTAGTAGCTCTTATTATAACAATAGTCGTAGTAGTAGTAGTGGTAGTAGTCATAGCAGCCGTAGTAGTAGTAGAAGTAGGGGCTGTAGTAGTAGTAGTATCAGTAGTGGTAGTAGAAGTGGTAATAGCAACACTAATAGGGGCAGTCTTAGTAGTAGTAGTAGAACAAGCATCAGGAGTGATAGTAGCAGTAGTAGTAGCGACAACAGTAATAGTTATAGTCATAGTAGCAGTTGTAGTAGTAGTAGCTGTAGTCGTACTAGTATTAGCAATAGTAGTTGAATTTGGAGTAGAAGTTATAGTAGTGGCAGCAGCAACAGTATTTGTAGTAGTAGTAGTTGTTGCAATAGTAGAAGTAGTAGTAGTTGTACCCGTAGTATGAGATGCAGTAGTAGTTATAGTATTAGTAGCAGTACTTGTAGCTGTACTAGTAGTAGAAGCAGCATAGTAGGAGAAGTAGTAGTAGTATTAGTAGCAGTGGTAGTAGTAGCTATAGAACTATTAGTAGTGGTAGTATTAGTAGCAATAGACGTACTAGCATCAGTACTGGTTGTAGTTATATTAGCAGTAGTAGTAGCAGAAGTAGTGCTAGTAGTAGTAGCAACAACTGTAGTAGTAGTATTAGTAGTAGCAGCAGCTGTAGCCGAAGAAATAGCAGTAGTGGTAGTAGAAGAAGTATTGGTAGTAGGAGAAGTTGTAGTAGTAGTAGTAGTAGTAGAAATAATAGTCATAGTAGTAATAGCAATAGTAGTCATAGTAGTAGTAGTAGTACTAGTAATAGTAATTGTAGTTTTAGTTTTTTTTATAGTAGTAGCAGCCGTAACAGTAGCAGTAGTAGCAGAAGTATTAATAGCAGTAGTTGTTATTGTAGTTGAAGTCATAGTAGTAGTAGTAACAGAAGTAGTAGCAGTAGTAATAGTAGTAGAAGACATATTACTAGTAGCAATTGTAGTAGCGGTAGTAAAAGAAGTACTGTAGCAATAGTGGTTGTACTAGTAGTAGAAGCAATATTACTAGTAGCAAAAGTAGTAAATGTAGTAGGTGTTGTTGTAGTTGTAAAAGTAGGAGTAGGAGTTGTAGTTGTAGTAGTAGTAGTAGTAACAGGAGTAGTAGAAGTAATAGTTGTAGCAGTTGTAGTAGCAATAGCAATATTAGTAGCAGTAGTAGCAATTGTAGCGGTAGTTGCTATGGTAGTGGCAACAATAGTCATAGTAGTTGTAGTAGCAATAGTAGTAGCAATTGTAGCGGTAGTAGCAATTGTAATGGTAGTAGCTATGGTAGTGGCAACAATAGTCATAGAAGTAGTAGCAGCAATAGTAGTAGCTGTAGCTATAGCCGGTGTAGTAGTAATCATAGTTGTAGTAATAGTAGTAGTAATAGTAGCAATAGTAGTAGCAAAAGTAGTTATAGTTGGAGAAGTAGTAGTCATCATAGTAGTAGTATCAGTCTTAGCAGTAGTAGCACTAGCAGCAGAAGTCGTCATAGTTATGGTAGCGGTATTAGGAGTAGCAGCAACAGTTGTTGCAGTAGTACCAGTAGTAGTAGCAATAGTAGTAGCAATTTAATAGTAGTCGTAATACTGGAAGTAGTAGTAGCACTGTGAGTATTAGTAGTAATAGTATTAGTAATAGTAGTATTGTTATAGTAGTATTAGTTGTAGTAATATTTATAGTAGCAGAAGTTATAGTTGTAGTAGTAGTTTTAGTAGTATTAAGCGTAGTAGTAGTAGTAGTTGGAGTAATAGTTTTAGAAGTAGTAGAAGTAGCAGTAGTAGCAGTAGTTACAGTAGTGGAAGTAGTAGTAGTGGTAGTAGTAGTTGTTGTTGTAGTGGTAGGAGCAACAGAAGTAGCAGCAGCGATAGAAGGTGTCACAGTAGTAGCAGTAGTGTTAGTAGTAGTAGGGGTACCAATAATAGTAGTAGTAGCAGTAGTAGTAGTAATTATTGTAGTAGCTGCTGTAGTATTCCTCGTAGTAGTCGTAGTCGTAGCAGTAGAAGCTGCAGTGGCAGTAGTAGCGATAGTAGCAGACTTAGCAGTCGTAGCAGTAGTAGTAGCAGCAATAGTGGTAGAAATAGTAGTAGAAGTAGTAGTATTACTTGTAGTAGTAATAATAGTGGGAGTAGTCAGAATAATAGTTATAGCAGAAATAGTAGTTGCAACTGTAGTATTAGTAGGAGTAGCGATAATAGTAGAAGTTATTTTAGCAGAGTAGTGGCAACAACAATAGCAGTAGCAGTGTTGTGGGAGTAATAGTAGTAGTCGTAGCAGTAGTAGCGGTCATAGTAATAGTAGTAGTAGCAGTAGCAGTAGTTGTTATAACAGTAGTGGTTATTGTTGTAATAATAGCAAAAGTAGTTGCACTTGCAGTAGTAGTAGTAGCAGCAAGAGTTGTAGTAGTAGCACTAGTTGTTGCAGTAGTTGCTGCAATAGTTGCAGCAATAGCATCAGCAGTAGTAGTAGTTGTAGTTGTTGTAGTAGTAGTAGTAGCAGTTGAAGTAACGGTAGTAGTGGTTGTTGTAATGGTAGTAGCAGTAGCAGTAGTAGTAGGTGTTGTAGCAGAAGTAGTAGTAGTAGTAGTAGTAGTAGTAGTAGTAGTAATAGTAGTAGTAGTAGTTGTTGTTGTTGTTGTTGTTGTAGTGGTAGTTATTGCAGTAGTCGTAGTGGTAGTTGTGGTGGTGGTAGTAGTAGTAGTAGTACTCACAGTGGCAGTAGTCGCAGTAGTAGTATCAGTAGGAGAGGTAGAAGTAGTAGTGGTATTAGCGGGAGCAACAATAACTGAAGCAGCAGCAGCAGCAGTAGTGGTAGGAGTAGTAGTCTCAATAGTAGTAGTAGCTGCCACAATAGTAGTAGTAGTAGTAGTTGCAGTCTCAGTAGTAGTTGTAGTTGCAGTACAGTAGCAGTATGAAAGCAGCCAGAAGTGCAGCAGTTGTAGTAGTAGCAGTAGCTGCCGTAATAGTAACAATAGTAGCAGTAGTAGTAGTGGTAGTAGCAGTTGTTGTAGCAATTGTAGCCGCAGAGACTGTAGTTGTTGGAGTGGAAGTAGTCGTAGATGTCGTTGTAGTAATAGTAGTAGTAGTAGTAGTAGTAGTAGTAGTAGCTATAGCCGCAATAGTAGTAGTAGCAGTTATTGTAGCGAAAGTAGTAGTAGTTGTTGTATTTGTAATAATAGTAGTAGTAGAAGTAGTACTACTAGTAATAGGACTAGTAGTAGCAATAATAGTAGCTGTAGCAGTAACAACAGTAGTGGTAGTAAAAGTAGTAGCAGTAGCAGTAGTAGTAGTAGTAGCAACAACAGTAGTAGCAGATGTAGAACTAGCTGTAATAGTAGTAGTAGTAGCAGTAGTAGTAGTAGTAGTAGTACTAGTAGTAGTAGTAGTCGTTGTGCTAGTAGTAGTAATAGCAGCTGAAGTAGTTGCAGTAGTCGTTGTAGTAGTAGTAAAGCAGCTAAAGTAGATACAGTAGTAGTTGTAGTAGTAGCAGTAGTTGTAGTAGTCATAGTTTTTGTAGTAGTAGCAGTAGTACAAGAGGTAGGAGTAGGAGTCATAGTAGGAGTAGAAGTAGTAATAGTAGTCATAGTAGTAGGCACATTAGTAGTAGTAGTAGTAGTAGTAGTAGTAGGTGTAGCAGTAGCAGTAGTAGTAGTACTAGCATTAGTAGTAGTAGTAGTAGTGGCAATTGTCTTGGTAGTAGTATTGGCAACGGCAACGACAGTAGTAGTAGTAATAGTTATAGTAGCTGTAGCAGCAGTATTAGTAGTAGAACTAGCAATAATTGTTGTAGCAGTAATAGTAGTAGTAGTAAAACTAGTAGTAATAGTAGCTGTTGTAATCGATGATGTTGTAGTAGTACCAATAGCTGTACTAGTCATTATAGAAGTTGTAGCAGAGTAGCAGGAGTAGTCGGAGTAGTAGGAGTACTAACTATTGTAGTAGCAATAGTTGTAGCATAAGTAGCAGTAGCAGTAGTAGTAGTAGTATTACTAACAGTATTAGTAGTAGAGGTTTGGTAATTGTAGTATTATAGTTGTTGTTTTAGTTGTTGCTGCAGTAGTAGTTGTTGTTATTGTAGGAATAGTAGTAGAAGTAGCCATTGTAGCAGTAGTTGCAGTAGTTGTACTTGTAGTAGTAGCAGTAGTCATAGTAGTAGTAGTTGTAGTAAGAGCAGCAGCAATAGTAGTAGCAGGAGTAGCAAGAGAAGTAGCACTAGCACTAGCAGTAGCAGTAGTAGCTGTAGTAGTAGTAGTAGCAGTATTAGCAGTAGCAGCAGCAGTTGTAGTAGTAGTAGCAGTAGTAGTAGCAATAGTGGTTGGATATGTAGTAGTAGTCGTAGTATTTGAAGTAGTAGTAGCACTGTTAGTATTACTAGTAGTAGCATTAGTAATAGTAGTATTGTAGTAGTAGTATTAGTTGTTGTAGTATTTATAGCAGTAGAAGTTATAGTTATAGTAGTAGTTTTTGTAGTAGTAGGCGTAGTAGTAGAAGTAGTTGGAGTTTTAGTATTACGAGTAGTAGTAGAAGTAGCAGTAGTAGCAGTTGTTGCAGTAGTGGAAGTAGTGGCAGTGGTAGTAGTACTAGTAGTTGTAGTAGTAATAGTAGTAGAAACAACAGTAGCAGCAGAAGTAGTCACAATAGTAGCAGTAGTGTCAGTAGTAGCAGTAGTACCAGTAGTAGTAGGAGGAGGAGGCGGAGGAGAAGAAGTAGAAGTAGTAGTTGTAGCAATAGTAGTAGTAGTGGTAGTAGCAGCAGCAACAGTAGTAATTGTAGTAGTAGCTATTGTAGTAGTCGTAGTAGTAGCTATAGTAGCCGCAGTGGCAGTTGTAGCAGGGTAGCAGTCTTAACAATCGTGGCTGCAGTAGTAGTAGAAGAAATAGTAGTAGAAATAGCAGTAGAAGTAGTAGTAGTTATTGTAGTAGTGGTAATAGTAGTAGTAGTTGCAATAATAGTTGTAGCAGTAGTAGTAGTTGCAACTGTAGTATTAGTAGGAGTAGCAATAGTAGTAGTAGCTGAGGTAGTAGCAATAGTAATAATAGTAGGAGGAGTATTAGTTGTAGCATAAATAATAGCAAAAGTAGTATTAGTATTTTTAGTAGCAGTAGTAGTACTAGCAGTAGTAGTAGCAATTGTTTTAGCAGTAGAAAAAGTAGCGGCAACAACGACAGCAGTAGTACTATAGTAGCAGTAATAGTAGTAGGCATAGCAATAGTAGCAGTCATAGTAATAGTAGAAGTAGCAGTAGCAGTAGTTGTTGTAGTAGTAGTGGTTATTATTGTAACAATATTACTAGCAGTTGCGGTAGTAGTAGCAAAAGTATTAGTAGTAGGTGAAGCAGAATTAGTTATGTTAGTAGTAGTAGTAGTTGGACCGATAGTAGCAACAGTAGTAGTAGTAGTAGTTGCAGTTATAGTAGTAGTAGTAGTAGTAGTAGTAGTAGTACCTGTTGTTATTGTAGTAGTAGTAGTAGTTGCCATTGTAGCAGTTGAAGTATAAGGAGTAGAAGTAGTTATAGAAATAGAAGTAATCAGAGTAATAGTAGTAATAATAGTAGTAGTAGTAGTAGAAGTGGTGTAGCATCAGTAGTTGTTGTAGTAGTAGCAGTAGTAGTGGTACCCATTATAGTAGAAGTTGTAGTAGCAGTATTAGTAGTAGCAGTCATAGTAGTGTCAGTAGTAGCTACAGTAGGAGTAGTAGTAGTTGAAGTAGTAGTAATAGTAGTAGTAGTAGTAGCAGTGCTTGTAGCAATTGCAGTAGTAGAAGTAGTAGTAGTAGTTAGAGAAGTAGTAGTAGTTGTTATTGTAGGAGAAGTGGAAGTAGTGGTCGTAGTAGTAGTAAAAGTCATTATAGTAGCCGTAGTAGTTATAGTGGTAGTACTAGTGGTAGTTGTAGTTGTAAAAGTAGTTGCAGTAGTAGTTGTAGTAGCAATAGAAGCATTAGTAGAGGCGGTAGTAGTAATAGTAGTAGTAGCAGTAGCATTAGTAGCCGTAGTAGGAGAAATAGTAGCAGTAGCAGCAACAACAATAGCAGTAGTAGTAATGATAGTAGGAGTAGTAGTAGTAGTATTAGTAGTAGTAGTGGCAGTAGTGGTAGTGTTGAAGTAGTAGTAGTAGTAGTGGTAGTAGTTGTCGTACTAGTAGCAGTAGTACTCGAAGTATTAGTGGCTGTAGGTGTTGGAGTAGGAGTAGTTGTTGTAGTAGTAGTAGTCTTAGTATTGGTAGTAGCATTACGAGTAGTAAGATAAGTAGTAGTAGTAGCAATTGTACTAGTAGTACAAGTAGTATAGTAGTAGTAGTACTACAGTGGTGGTGGTAGTAGTAGTTGTAGTCGTATTAGTAGTAGAAGTTGTAATAGTAGTAGTAGTAGGAGGCGTAGTAGTAGTAGTAGTAGTAACAAAAGTCGTGGTAGCAGTAGAGCTACTTGTAGAAGCAGTTGTAGTTGTAGGAGTAGTAGTAGGATTAGTTGTTGTAGTAGTAGTGGTAATAGTAGCAGTTGCAGCAACAGTAATAGGAGTAGTAGTTGGAGTTATAGTAGCTATAGGAGTTGGAGGAGGGGTAGTAGTAGCAGTAGTAGTAGTAGCAGCTGGAGTAGTAGTAGTAGCAGTAGTAGTAGTAGGAGGAGGAGTAGTAGTAGCTGTAGTAGTAGTTGTAGCAGCAATAGGAGCCGGTGTAGTAGTAGTAGAAGTAGCACAAGTTGTGGTAGTAGTAGCACTAGTTGTAGTTGCAGTAGTAGTTGTAGGAGAAGTAGTAGGAGTAGTTGTTGTAGTTGTAATGGTAATAGTAGTAGTAGTAGTAGAAGTAGTAGTAGTATTAGTACTAGAAGTAGTAGTATTGGTAGTAGTAGGAGCCGGTGTAGTAATAGTAGTAGTAGCGAAAGTCATGGTAGTAGAAACCACTAGTTGTAGTAGCATTAGTACTTATAAAAGTAGAAGTAGGAGTAGTTGTTGTAGCATTAGCACTTGTAAGAGTAGAAGTAGGAGTAGTTGTTGTAGTAGTAATGGTAATAGTAGCAGTAGTAGTGGCAGCAGTAGCAGTAGTAACTGAGGTAGTATTAGGAGTAGTAGTATTAGTAGTAGTAGTATTAGGAGTAGTAGTAATAGTTGTAGTAGTATTAGGCATAGTTGTAGTAGTACTAGTAGTAGTAGTAGCCACAGTTGCAGTAGTAGTAGCAGCAGGAGTAGTAGTAGCAGTAGCAATAGTAGTTGTAATATTAGGCGTAGTTGTAGTAGTAGCAATAGTGTTAGCCATAGTTGTAGTGGTAGCAGTAGTAGTAGTCATAGCAGTAGCAGAAGTAGTAGTTGTAGCGGCAGTAGTAATAGTTATAGTCGTAGGAGAAGTAGCAATAGTAGTAGCTGTAGTGGTAGTAGTATTAGAAATAGTGGTTGAACTAGGAGTAGTAGTTGTGGAAGTGGTTGTAGTAGTAGTAGTTGCAGTAGTAGTTGTAGTACTAGAAGCAGTAGTAGTAGTAGCCGTAGTAGGAGATGCAGTAGTAGTCATAGTATTAGTAGCAATAGTAGCAGCAGACGTAGCAGTAGTAGGAGACGTAGTGGTTGTATTAGTAGGAGTAGTAGTACCAGCTGTAGAAGTGTTACTAGTCATAGTATTAGGATCAGCTGTAGTGGTAGTAGTAGTAGCAGTAGTAGTAGTAGAAGTAGTGGTAGTAGTAGTAGCAACAGTAGTAGTTTTAATAGTAATAGTAGTAGCAATAGCGAAAGCAATCGTAGTAATTGTAGTGGAACACATAGTAGCAGCAGTAGTAGTAGAAATAGTAGTAATAGTGGTCGTAGTAGTAGTAGCAATACTAGTTGTAGTAGTTATAGCACTATTAATAGTAATTGTAGTAGTAGTAGTAGTTACAACAGTAGTAGCAAAAGTTGTAATTGTAGTAGTTCTTATTATAGCAGTAGTCATAGTAGTAGTAGTGGTAGTAGTCATAGTGCCCGTAGTAGTAGTAAAAGTAGTAGTAGTAGTAGTAGTATCAGTAGTAGAAGCAAAAGTGGTAATAGCAGCACTAATAGGGACAGTATTAGTAGTAGTAGTAGAAGAAGCATCAGGAGTGGTAGTAGCAGTAGTAGTAGCGACAGTAGTATTAGTTATAGTCGTAGTAGTAGAAGTAGTAGTAGTTGTTGTAGTGGTAGTAGTAGTAGCAGTAGTAGTTCAAATCGGAGTAGTAGTTATAGCAGTGGCAGCAGTATTAGTTTTTGTAGTAGTAGTTGTTATAGTAGTAGAAGCAGTAGTAGTTGTACCCATATTATGAGATGCAATAGTAGTTATAGCATTAGTAGCCGTAGTTGTGGTTGTACTCGTAGCAGAAGTAGTAGTAGTAGGAGAGGTAGTAGTAGTGTTAGTCGCAGTGGTAGTAGTTGCTGTAGCTTGTTAATAGTGGTAGTATTAGTAGCAGTTGGCATACTAGCATCAGTACTACTATTAGCTATAGTAGCAGTAGTAGTAGCAGAAGTAGGGGCAGTAGTAGTAGTAACAACTATAGTAGTAGTAGTAGTAGTAGCTGTAGCCGAAGAAATAGTAGTAGTTATAGTGGAAGAAGTAGTGGTAGTAGTTGAAGTGGTAGTAGCAGTAGAAGTAGTAGAAATATTAGTCATATAGTAGCAGTACAAGTAATAGTAATTGTAGTATTAGTTTTATTAGTTGTAGTAGCAGCAGTAGCAGTAGTAGCAGAAGTAGTATTGGTAGTAGTTGTTATTGTAGTTGAAGTCATAGTAGTAGTTGTTGTTGTTGTTGTACCAGCCGTAGTAGTGGTAGAAGTTGTGGCAGTAGTAGAAGTAGTATCAGTACTAGTGGCAGAAGCAGTAATAGCAACACTTGTTAGCGCAGTATTAGTGCTAGTACTAGAAGTAGCAGCCGGAGTGGTTGTAGTTGTAGTAGTAGAAGTAGCAGAAGCAGTAGTAGAAGTAGGAGTGCTAGTAATAGTAGGCGCGATGGTAGCAGTAGCAGCAGTAGAAGTATAAGTAGTAGAAGTAGTTGTTGTTGTAGTCGTAGTATCAGTAGTGGCGGTAGTGGTAGTAGTAGTAGTAGTAGGTGGAGTGGTAGGAGTAGTAGCGATAGTAGTAGTAGGAGTAATACTAGCAATAGCAGTGGTAGTAGTAGCAGTAGTAGTAGTTGTTGTTGTTGTTGTTGTTGTTATGGTAATAGTAGTAGCAGCAACAGTAGTAGCAATAGTAGTAGTTGTAGTAGTAGCAATTGTAGTAGTACAAGTATTAGTAGTAGAAGTCATAGTAGCTGCAGTTGCAGTAGTGGCAGCTGCAATAGTAGTAGTAGCAGTCGTTGTAGTGGTAATAGTAGCACCCGTAGTAACAATAGTAGTAGTAGTAATAGCAGTCATAGCAGAGTAGCAGAATTAGTAGTAGTAGTGTAGCGGCAATAGTAGTAGCAGTTGTATGGTAATAGTAGTAGTAGTCGTAGTTGTGGTAGTAATAGTTGCAGTACTATTACTAGTAGTAGTCGTGATAGTGGTAGCAGCGGAAATAGTTGGAGTAGAAGTAGTAGTAGTAATAAAAGTTGTAGCTGTATTAATAGTTGCGGGAGACATATTAGTAGTAGCAGTTGTAGTAGCAATAGTAGAGGAAGTAGTGTAGCAGTAGTGGATGAACTAGTCGTAGAAGCCAAATTAGCAGTAGCAAAAGTAGTAATAGTAGTAGGTGTAGTATTAGTTGTAATTCTAGCAGTAGGAGTAGCAGTAGCTAAGGTAGTATTAGGTGTAGTAGTATTAGGTGGAGTAGTAGTAGTAGTAGTATTCGGAGTAGTACTAATAGTCGTAGTAGTAGTAGTAGTAGTAGTAGTAGTAGCAGCAGCAATAGTAGTAGTAGTAGTAGGAGTATTAGTAATAGTAGTAGTATTAGGAGGAGGAGTAGTAGTAGTAGTAGTAGTAGTAGTAGTAGTAGTCATAGTAGTAGGAGTAGGAGTAGTTGTCGTAGTAGTAATGGTAATAGTAGCAGTAGTAGTAGTAGCAGCTGCAGTAGCTGAGGTAGTATTAGGAGTTGTAGTATTAGGAGTAGTAGTAGTAGTAGTAGTAGTATTAGTAGTAGTTGTTGTAGTAGTAATGGTATTAGTAGTAGTAGCAGCAACAGTAGTAGTAGCTGTTGTTTTAGTATTAGGAGGAGGAGTAGTAGTAGTAGTATTAGGAGTAGTAGTAATAGTTGAAGTAGTAGTAGTAGTAGTAGTAATAGTATTAGGAGTAGCTGTTGTAGTATTAATGGTAATAGTAGTAAGTAGTAGTAGTAGCTGTAGTAGTAGTAGTAGTAGCAGCAGTAGTAATGGTAGTAGTAGTATTAGAGAGTAGTATATGGTAGTATTAGGAGTAGTGGTAATAGGCATGGTAGTAGTAGTAGTAGTAGTTGTTGTTGTTGTTGTAATAGTAGTAGTTGTTGTTATTGTAGTTCTTGTGGTAACAGTTGTAGCAGCAGCAGTAGTAGCAGTTATAGTAGTACCAACTGTAGTAGTACTAGTTGTAGTAGTAGAAGTCATAGTAGCAGCAGTTGCAGTAGTGGCAGAGGTAGTTGTAGTGGTAGTAGTGGTAGCTACAATAGTAGCTGTAGCAACCGTTGTAGTGGTAGCAGTAGTACCTGTAGTTGCAATAGTAGTAGTAGTAGTAGGAGTATTAGTAATAGTAGTAGTATTAGGAGTAGTAGTAGTAGTAGTAGTAGTAGTAGTAGTAGTAGTTGTTGTTGTTGTTCTAGTCGTAGCAGTGGCAGTAATAGTTGCTGGACTATTGGTAGTAGTAGCAGTGATAGTGGTAGCAGTCGAAATAGTAGGAGTAGCAATAGTAGTAGTAGTAGTAGTAATAATAGCGGGAGACGTATTAGTAGTAACAGTTGTAGTAGCAGTAGTAGAAGAAGTAGTGTAGCAGTAGTGGTTGTACTAGTAGTAGAAGCAGTATTAGCAGTAGCAAAAGTAGCAATAGTATTTGGTGTAGTATTAGTTGTAATTGTAGCAGTAGGAGGAGTAGTAGTTGTAGTAGTAGTAGTATTAGGCGTTGTTGTAGTAATAGCTATAGCAGTAGTAGTATCCATAGCATAAGTTGTAGTACTAGTCGCGGCTGTAGTAATAGTTATAGTCATAGGAGAAGTAGCAATAGTAGTAGCAGTAGTGATAGTTGTATTAGTAGTAGTAATTGAACTAGGAGTAGTGGTTGTTATATTTGTATTAGTAGTAGTAGTAGAAGCAGTAGTAGTAGCATAGGTAGCAGTAGTAGGAGAAGTGGTGGTAGTATTAGTAGCAGTAGTAGCAGCAGCTGTAGAAGTGTTACTAGTCATAGTATTAGTAGCAGTAGTCGTACTAGCAACAATTGTAGTGCTAGCAGTAGTAGCAGTACTAGTAGCAGAAGTAGTGGTAGTAGTAGTAGCAACAGTAGTAGTTGTAGTAGTAGTAGCAGCAATAATTGTAGTAGAAGACGTAGTGGTAGTAGGAGAAGTGGTAGTTGTCATAGTTGTAGTAGCAATACTAGTCATAGTCGTTATAGTACTAATAATATTAATTGTAGTAGTAGTAGCAGTTATAGCAGTTGTAGCAGAAGTTGTAATAGTAGTAGTTGTTATTATAGCAGTAGTCATAGTAGTAGTAGTAGTGGTAGTCATGGCAATTGTAGTAGTAGTAGAAGTAGTAGCAGTAGCAGTAGCAAAAGTGGTAATAGCAACACTAGCAGTAGTAGTGTTAGTAGTAGTAGTAGAAGAAGCATCTATAGTAGAAGAAGTAGCAGTAATAGTAGAAGCAGTAGCAGTAGTAGTAGCGACAGCAGTAATAGTTGTTGTCTTAGTAGCAGTAGTAGTAGTAGTAGTAGCTGTAGTGGTAGTTGTATTAGCAATAGTAATTGAACTAGGAGTTGTAGTTATAGCAGTGGCAGCAGTAGTAGTATTTATAGTAGTAGTAGTTGTTGTTGTAGTAGGAGCACTAGTAGTTGTACCTGTAGTATGAGATGCAATAGTAGTTATAGTATTAGTAGCAGTAGTTGTAGCTGTACTAGTAGCAGAAGCAGCAGTAGTAGGAGAAGTCGTAGTAGTATTAGTAGCAGTGGTAGTAGAAGCTGTAGAACTATTAGTAGTGGTAAGTATTAGTAGCAGTAGACGTACTAGCATCAATTCTAGTGGTAGCTATAGTAGCGGTCGTAGTAGTAGAAGTAGTGGTAGTAGTAGTAGCAAAAACTGTAGTAGTAGTAGTAATACTATGAATAGCCGAAGAAATAGCAATAGTTGTAGTAGACGAAGTAGTGGTAGTAGGAGAAGTTGTTGTAGTAGTAGTAGTAGTAGAAATAGTAGTCATCGTGGTAATCACAATAGTAGTAGAAGTAGTAGTAGTACTAGTAATAGTAATTGTAGTATTAGTTTTATTAGTAGTAGTAGCAGCAGTAGCAGTAGCAGTTGCAGCAGAAGTAGTAATAGTAGTAGTTGTTATTGTAGATGAAGTCATAGTTGTAGTAGTTGTACCTGCCATAGTAGCTGTAGAAGTTGTAACAGTAGTAGAAGTAGTATCAGTAATAGTGGCAGAAGTAGTAATAGCAAGACTAATAGGCACAGTATTAGTGGTAGTAGTAGAAGTAGCAGTAAGAGTGGTAGTAGTTGTAGTAGTAGAAGCAGCAGAAGCAGTTGTAGAAGTAGTAGTGGTAGTAATAGTAGGGGCGATAGTAGCAGTAGTAGGAGTAGTAGCAGCAGCAGTAGAAGTATAAGTAGTAGTAGTTGTTGTAGTAGTCGTAGTATCAGTAGTGGTAGTGGTAGTAGTAGTAGTAGTAGTTGGAGTGGTAGGAGTAGTAGCGGTAGTAGTTGTAGAAGTTATAGTAGCAATAGTAGTGGTAGTAGTAGTTGTAGTAGTTGCTATTGCTGTTGTTGTAGTAGCAGCTATGTTAATAGTAGTAGCTGCAATAGTAGTAGCAGTAGTAGCAGCTGTAGTTGTAGAAGCAGTAGCAGTAGTAGCAATAGTAGTAATAGTAGGAACAGTAGTAGTTTTAATAATGGAAGTGGTAGTAGTAATAGTAGTAGCAGTAGTAGTATTAGAAGAAGTAGTAGCAAAAGTACAATTTGAAGTAGTAGCAGCAGTACTTGTAGTAGTAGTAGTTGTAGAAGCTGTTGTTGTAGTAGTATCTATAGTAGTAGTAGCAGAAGTAGTATTAGTAGAAGTAATAGGAGTATTAGTAGTAGCAGTAGTAGCAGCAAAAGTAGTAGCAGCAGGAGTAGTCGTAGTAGTAGTAGCAGTAGTAGTAGCAGTAGTTGTAGTATGTCCAGTCGTAGTAGTAGCAGTAGCAGCACTAGTAATGGTAGTACATTAGCAGTAGTAATAGTAGTAGCTGTAGTAGTAGTAGCAATAGCAGCAGATGTACTAGTAGCAGTAGTAGTGCTAGTAGTATTTGTAGTAGTAGTGGTAGTAGTTGTAACAAAAGTTGTAATAGTAGGTGAATTAGTACAGTTGTAGTTGTGGAAGCAGAACTAGTAGTAGTAGTATGAGAATTCATAGCAGAAGTAGTAGGTGTAGTGGACGTAGTAGTAGTAGTTCTTGTAATGGTAGTATTAGAAGAAATTCTAGTTGGAATAGTAGTAGTAGTAGAAGTTGGTGTAGAAGTAGTAGTAATAGAAGTAAACGCAGCAGTAATAGTCTAACTAGTAGTTGGAGGATTAGTTCGTAGTAGTAATAGTAGTAGTAGTAGTAGTAGTAGTAGTAGTAGTAGTAGTAGTAGTAGTAGTAGTAGTAGTAGTAGTAGTAGTAGTAGTAGTAGCAGCAACAGCAGCAGCAGCAGTGGTGGTGGTAGTTGTAGTTGTAGCAGTATTAGTAGTAGCAATACTAGTAGGTGTAATAGTAGTAGTACCAGTAGAAGTTGTTGTACTAGTAGTGTTAGTTGTAGCAGTAGTAGTAGTAGAAGTAGGAGTAGTAATAGCAGTAGTAAAAGTAGTCATAGTAGTAGTTGTTGTTGTACCAGTAGAAGTAGTAGTAGGAGTAGCAGTGGGTGCAGTAGCTACAGTAGCTGTAGTAGTAGTTATGGTAGTACGAGAAGTTGAGTTGTGGTAGTAGCTGTAGTAGGAGTAGAAGTAGTCGTAGCTGTAGTGGTACTAGTAGGAGAAGTAGTAGTAGTTGCTGTAGCAACAATAATAGTTGTAGAAGTAGTAGTAGTAGGAGCAGCAGTGGTAGTAGTCGTACTAGTTATAGTCATAGTTATAGTAGTAGTAGTAGCAGTAATAGTAGTAGTACTAGTTGTAGCTGTAGCTATAGAAGTATTTGTCGCAATATAGTTGTGGCAATGGTAGTAGCAGTAGACAAAGTAGTAGAAGTAGTAGTACTAGTAGTAGTAGTCAGACAAGTAGTAGTAGTATTAGTAGTAGTAGGAGGAGAAGAAGTAGTATTTGCAGTAGTAGAAGCAGTAGTAGCAGAAGTAGTAGTAGTGGTAGTAATTGTAGCAGCAATAGTATTAGTAGCAGCAGCAGTAGTAGAAGTAGTAGTAATAATAATAGTGCGGGTAGTAGTAGTTGCTATTGTTGTGGCATTAGTAGGAGCAGCAGTAGCAATTGTAGTAGTAGTAGTAGGAGGAGGAGGAGGAGTAGTAGTAGTAGTGGTAGTAGCAGTCACAGTAGTTGTAGTGGTAGTAGTAGTAGTCGTATTAATAGTAGTAGTAGTATTACGAGTACTATTACTAGTTGTAACGTTAGTACCAGTAGTAGTAGTAGTAGTAGCTATAGTGGTAGTTGTTGTAGAAGCAGCAATAACAGTAGTAGTAGTAGTAGTATTTGAAGTAATAGTTGTAGTAGCAGGAGTAGTAGTAGTTGTTGTTGTAGTCGTAGCGATAGTAGTAGCTGCAGTAGTAGTAACAGTCGTAGGAGTAGTAGTAGTAGTAGTAGTAGTAGCAGCAGCAGCAGTAGTAGTAGTAGTAGTAATAGTAGCAGCAGTAGCAGTAGTAGTCGTAGTAGTTGTAGTAGTAGTATTAGGAATTGAACTAGTAGTAATAGTAGTAGCCATAGCAACAGTAGTTGTATTGGAAGTAGAAACAACAGTAGCAATGGTAGTATTACTATTTGTTATTGTAGTAGTAGCGAAAGTAGCAGTAGTAGCTGTACTAGAAGTAGTTGCCAGTGTAGCAGTTGTAGTAGTGGTATTAGTAGTAGTACTAGTAGCAGTAGTCGTAATAGTAGTAGTTGTTGTAGTAGTAGTTGTTGTTATTGGAGTAGTAGCAATAATTGTAAACGCAATAGTAGTGATAGTAGCAATAGAAGTAGTAGTTGTTGTAGTAGTAGAGGTAATACTAGTAGCATTAGCGCAGTAGTAGTAGCTCTAGTTGTTGTAGTAGTAGTAGTCATAGTTGTCGTAATAGTAGCAGTAGTAGTACTAGCAGTAGTAGTTATTATTGTAGTAGTAGTAGAAGTAGTAGTCATAGATTTAGTAGTAGTAGTAGTAGTAGTAGCAGTAGTAGTAGTAGTTAGCAAAGTAAGAGTAGTATTAGTAGTAATAGTAGTAGTCGTAGAAGTATTAGTAGTTATAGTAATAGCGGTGGAAGTTGTAGTAGTAGTAGTATTCGTATTAATAGTAGTTGTAGTTGTTGTAGTAGTAGTAGTTGTTACAACAGTTGTAATAGTAGCGCTATTAGTAGTAGCAGAAGTAATAGTAGATGCAGTAGTGGCATTAGTAGTAATAGCAGTTGCAGCAGCAGCAGCAGCAGTAGTAATAGTAGTAGTATCACTAGTAGTAGTGGTAATAGTAGAAGTTGTTGTACTAGTAGTGTTAGTAGTAGCAGTAGTAGTACTAGTAGCAGAAGTAGTAATAGTTGTTGTAAAAGCAGTAGCAGTAGAAGTAGTAGTAGTAGTAGCAGCAGCCGCAGCAGCATTAGTTGTTGTAGTAGCAATACTAGTAGTAGAAGTAGTAGTATTAGTAGCAGTAGTTGTAGTAGCTGTAGTAGTGGTAGTAGTAGTAGTAGTAGTAGTAGTAGGAGAAGTTGAGTTGTACCAGTAGCCAAAGTAGTACCAGTGAAAGTGGTAGAACTAGTACTAGCGGTAGTGGTAGTAGTAGGAGATGAAGTAGTAGTAGTTCTAGCAACAACAATAGTTGTAGAAGTAGTAGTAGTAGTAGCAGCAGTAGCTGTTGTAGTGTAATAGTAGTAATGCTAATTGCAGTAGTAGTAGTGGCTGTAATAGTGGTAGTAATAGTTATAGCAGTAACAGTAGTAGCAATAGTTGTAGCAGGGGATATAATCATAATAATAGTGCTACAAGTAGTAGTAGTAGATGCTGTTGTTATAGTAGTAGTAGTAATAGTTGTCGTTATAGTAATTGTCGTAGTAGTAGTGGTTATTGTAGTTGCTGTAGTTGTAGTAGCAGTAGCTGCAGTAGTAGTAGTAGTAGTAGTAGTTGAAGCAGTAGAGACAGTATTAGTAGTAGTTGTAGTAGTAGTAGTAGCAATAATAGTAGGAGCAACAGTAGCAGTGGTAGTAGTAGCAGTAGTAGTCATTGTAGAAGTTGTTGTACTAGTAGTAGTAATAGCAGTAGCAATAGTGGTAGTAGCAGTAGCAGCAGTAGCTGCAATAGTTGTAGTAGTAGAGGTAGTTGTGGTAGCAGTAGTTGGAGTAGTAGTAGTTGTTATAGTTATAGTAGCAGTAGAAGGAGTAGAACAAGTAGGAGTAGTAGTAGAAGTAGTTGTGGTATCCATAGTATTAGTAGTAGTAGTAGCAGCAACAATAGTAACAGTGTAAGTATAACTAGTAGGAACAACAGCAACAATAGTAGAAGTAGTAGCAGTAGTAGCAACTGTAGAATTAGTAGTAACAGCAGCAGTAGCAACAGTAGTAGTAGTTGTAGTAGTAGTAGCAATAGCGGAAGTAGTAGCAGCAGTAGTAGTAGCAGCGGTAGTAGTTGTAGAAGTCGTAGCAGAAGTAGTAGCAGCAGTAGTAGTAGGAGCAGTTGTAGTAATAGTAGTAGTAGTAGAAGTAGTAGTAGTAGTGGCAGTAGTATTAGTAGTAGCTATAGTAGCAGTAGGTGTAGTGGAAGCAATAGCAGTAGTGGTGGTATCAGCTAAAGTAGAAGTAGTTGTAGTAGTGGTACTAGAAGTTGTAGCAGCAGTAGTAGTAGCATTGGTGCTTCAATAGTAGTAGAAGTAGTAGCAGTAGTAGCGGTTGTAGAAGTAGTCGTGGAAGTAACAACAATAGTAGTATTAGTAGTTGCAGTAGCAATAGTAATAGCAGTAGTAGTAGCAGCTGCAGCAGTAGTAGCAGAAGCAGTAGTAGTTGTTGCAGTAGTAGTAGCAGTAGTAGCAATATCAGAAGTAGTAGTGGCAGTAGTAGTAGTTGTTGTAATTGTAGTATTAGTCGTAATAGTAGCAACAATGGTCATAGTAGTAGTAGAAAGAGCAGTAGTAGACGTAGTGCTAGTTGCATTTGAGCAGTGGTGGTAATAGTAGTTGTAGTAGTAGTAGTAATTGCAGTAGTAGCGGTTGTAGAAGTAGTAGTAGAAGCAGTAGCAGAAGCAGAAGTAGTAGATATAGTAGTAATTGAAATAGTAGTAGTAGTTGGCTAAGTAATAGTAGTATTAGTCAGAGCAGTAGGCGGAGGAATAGTAGTAGTTGTAGTAGTTGTAGTTGTTATGGTAGTAGTAGCAGCAGTAGAAGTAGAAGCAGTAGGAGCAGCAGCAACAGTAGTAGTAGTAGCAGCAATATTAGCAGTAGTAGTAGTAGTAAAAGTAGTAGCCATTGTATTCTAGTAGTAGTAGTAGCAATAGTAGTAGTGGTCGCAGTTGTAGTAGCAGTAGCAGTAGTAGTCGTAGTAGTTGTTGTAGTGGTAATAGTAATAGTATGATTTATAATAGTAGTCGTAGCAGTAGGAGTAGTAGCAGTGGTAGTAATAGTAGTATAACTAGTAATAGTAATAACAGAAGTAGCAATAGTAGTAGCAAAAATAGTAGCAATAATAACAGAAATAGTTGTAGTAGTAGTAGTACTAGGAGTAGCAGGAGCAACAGCAGCAGCAGCAGTAGTAGTAGTAGCAACAGCAGTAACAGTAGCAGTCGTAGTATTAGTAGCAACAACAGTAATTGTAGCTGTAATAGTAGTAGCAGTTGTAGCAGTTGTTGTTGTAGCAATAGTAGTAGTACTTGTTGTTGTAGTAGCAGTAGCGATAGTAGTAGTAGTTGTTATTGTTATAGTTGTCGTAGTAGTAGTAGTAGAAGAAGAAGAAGTAGTGGAATTAGTAGTTGTAGTTGTACAAGTGGTAGTAGTAGTCGTCGTAGTAGCAGGGGTACTGGTAGTAGTAGTTGTAGTAGTAGTAGTAGTTTTAGTAACAATTATAGCAGTAGAAGTAGCAATGGTTGTAGCAGTAGCAGTAGTAGTAGTAGTAGTTGTAGTAGAAGATGTTATCATAGTAGTAGTAAACAACAACAGTTGTAGCAGTAGTTGTGGTCGTAGTTGTCGTACTATTAACGACTGTAGTAGTAGGAGTTGTACAAGTAGTAGAAGCAGTATTAGAAGAAGTAATAGAAGAAGTCGTGTAGTAGTAGTGGTTGTACAAGTAGTAGAAGCAGTATTAGTAGTAGCAAAAGTAGCAATAGTAGTAGGTGTAGTAGTAGTTGTAATAGTGGTAGTACGAGAAGTTTTTGTAGTAGTAGTAGTAGTAGCAATAGTAGTCATAGTAGTAGTAGCAATAGTAGTCGTAGTAGTTATAGTACTGCTAATAGTAATTGTAGTAGTAGTAGCAGTTGTATCAGTAGTAGCAGAAGTTGTAATAGTAGTAGTTCTTATTATAGTAGTAGTCATAGTACTAGTAGTGCTAGTAGTCATAGCAGCTGTAGTAGTAATAGAAGTAGTAGTTGTAGTTGTATTAGTAAGAATAGTAGTAGCAGAAGTGGTAATAGCAACACTAATATGGGCTGAATTAGTAGTAGTAGAAGAAGAAGAATCAGGAGTGGTAGTAGCTGTAGTAGTAGAAGCGGTAGCAGTAGTAGTAGCGACAACAGTAATAGTTATAGTCTTAGTAGCAGGAGTGGTACTAGTGGTAGTAGTATTAGCAATAGTAGTTGGACTAGAAGTGGTAGTTATAGTAGTGGCAACAATAGTAGTAGTAGTTATTGTTGTAGTAGAAGCAATAGTAGTTGTACCCGTAGTATGTGATGCGGTAGTAGTTATAGTATTAGTAGCAGTAGTTGTAGTTGTACTAGTAGCGAAGGTAGTAGCAGTAGGAGTAGTGGTAGTATTAGTAGCAGTGGTAGTAGTAGCTGTAGAACTGTTAGTAGTGGTAGTATTAGTAGCAGTAGACATACTAGCATCAGTACTGGTGGTAGCTATAGTAGCAGTAGTAGTTGTAGTAGTAATAGAAATAGTAGTCGTACTAGTAATAGCAATAATAGTCATAGTAGTAGTAGTAGTAGTAATAGTAATTGTAGTATTTTTTTATTAGTAGTAGTATCAGTAGTAGCAATAGTTGCTGAAATTGTAATAGTAGTAGTTGTTATTGTAGTTGAAGTCTTAGTAGTAGTAATAGTAGTTGTTGTTGTACCAGCCGTAGTAGAAGTAGAAGTTGTTGCTATAGTAGTAGTAGAAGCAGCAAGAGGAGTGGTAGTAGTTGTAGTAGTAGAAGCACCATAAGTAGTAGTAGAAGTAGGAGTGGTGGTAATAGTTGGAGTGATAGCAACAGTAGAAGTATAAGTAGTAATATTTGTTGTGGTAGTCGTAGTATCAGTAGTGGTAGTACTGGTTATAGTAGTAGTAGTAGTTGGTGTGGTAGGAGTAGTAGCGGTAGCAGTAATAGCAGCAATAGTAGTGGTAGTAGTAGTACTATTTGTTGTTGTTGTTGTTGTTGTAGTAGTAGTTTTGGTAACAGTAGTAGCAGCAGTAGTCGTAGGAATAGTAGCAGTTGTAGTAGTAGCAAATGTAGTGGTACCAGTAGTAGTAGTAGTAGAAGTCATAATAGCAGCAGTTGTAGTAGTGGTAGTGGTAGTTGTAGTGGTAGTAGTGGTAGCCACAATTGTAGCAGTAGCAATCGTTGCAGTGGTAGCAGTAGTACCCGTAGTAGCAATAGTAGTAGTAGTAGCAATCATAGCAAAGTAGTAGTAGTAGTGTAGGGGTAATAGTAGTAGTAGCAGCAGCAGTAGTAGTAGTAGAAGTAGTAGTCATAGCAGGGGTAGTAATAGTTGCAGTACTATTACTTGTAGTAGCAGTGATAGTGGTATCAGCAAAAATAGTAGGAGGAGGAGTAGTAGTAGTAACAGGAGTAGTAGTAGTAGTAAGTGTAGCGAGAGACATATTAGTAGTAGCGGTTGTAGTAGCAGTAATAGAAGAAGTAGTGTGGCAGTAGTGGTTGTAATAGTAGTAGAAGCAGTATTAGTAGTAGCAAAAGTAGTAATAGTAGTAGGTGTAGTAATAGTTGTAATAGTAGCAGTAGGAGTAGTAGTTGTATTAGTAGTAGTCATATTAACAGTAGTAGTAGTAGTAGTAGTCGTAATAGGAGTAGTAGAAGTAATAGTTGTAGTTGTAGTTGTAGCAATAGCAGTAGTAGTAGTCCTAGTACTAGTAGTAGTAGTAGTAGGATTAGTTGTAGTAGTAGTCATAGCTGTAGTATTAGCAGTAGTCGTAGTAGCGGAAGTAGAAGTAGTAATAATAGTTGTAATAGCAGTAGTAGTAGTCACAGTTGTAGTAGTAGTAATAGGTGTAATAATAGTAGTAGTAGTAGCACAAGGAGCTACAGTAGTAATAGTAGTACTAGTAGTAGTAGTTGTTGTTGTAGCAGTGGCAGTCAGAGTAGGAGTTGTGGTACGAATAGGTGTAGGAGAAGGAGTAGTAGTAGGTGCAGTATTAGGAGTAGTAGTAGATGTAGTAGTAGTAGTAGCAGTAGTAGCTGTAGTAGTAGTAGTAGCAGTAGTAGCAACAATTGTAGTGGAAGTAGTTATGGTAGCAGCAATAATAGTCGTAGTAGTAGTAGTAGTAGCAGCAGCTGTAGTAGTAGTCGTTGTAGCAATAATCGTAGTTGTAGTAATAGTAGTAGTATTAGTAGCAGTCGTAGTAGCAAAAGTAGTTGTAGTTGGAGAATTAGTACTCATCATAGTAGTAATAGCAGTCTAAGCAGTAGTACCATTAGCAGCAGAAGTCGTCATAGTTGTAGTAGCAGTATTAGCAGTAGTAGCAGCAGTTGTAGTAGTAGTAGCAGTAGTAGTAGCAATAGTAGTAGCAGATGTAATAGTAGTCGTAGTATTTGAAGTAGTAGTAGCACTATGAGTATTAGTAGCAATAGTATTAGTAATAGTAGTATTGTAGTAGTAGTATTAGTTTTAGTAGTATGTATAAGAGCAGAAGTTATAGTTGTAGTAGTAGTTTTAGTAGTATTAGGTGTAGTAGTAGCAGTGGTAGTAGTGGTTGTTGTTGTAGCAGTAGTAGCATAATGAGTAGAAGTAGGAGAAGCAGTTGGAGTAGTAGTAGTAGCAGAAGAAGTAGTCGCAGTAGTAGTAGTTGCAGTTCTAGCAACAGAAGGAGAAATAGTAGGAGTAGCTGTATTAGAGGCAGTAGCAGCAATAGCAACTGTAGCTGGAGAAGTAGTAGCAATAGCAGTGGTAATACCGGCAAGCAGTAGTAGTTGTAGTAGTAAGAGCCACATTAGTACCAGTAGTAGTTAGGGTAGTAGCTGTATTAGTAGCAGCATCAATAGTAGTAGTAGTAGTGGTGGTTGGAGTTGTAGTGGTAGGAGTAGTACTATTTGGTGTATTGGTAGTGGCAGTAGTAGCTATACTAGTAGTAGTGGTAGTAGTAGTAGCAGTAGTAGTATTAGGAGTGGTGGTTGGAGTAGTAGTAATAGTAGTAGGAGTAGTAGTAGTTGCAATAGTAGGACTAGGCATTGGAATAGTAGTAGTAGTAGTAGTAGTAGTAGTAGTAGGTGTAGTAGTGGCTGTAGGTGTTGGAGGAGGAGGAGTAGTGTTAGTATTAGTAGTAGCAGTACCAATAGTAGTAGGAGGAGGAGGAGTAGTAATTGTACTAGTAGTACAAGTAGTAGTTGTAGTAGTAGTAGCAATGGTGGTACTAGTAGTAGTAGTAGTAATAGTATTAGTAGTACTAGTAATAGTAGTAGTAGTAGGAGCCATAATAGTAGTAGTTGTAGTAGCAAAAGTCATGGTAGTAGTAGCACTATTAGTAGGAGTAGTAGTAGTTGTAGGAGTAGGTAGTAGGAGTAGTTGTTGTTGTAGTAGTTGTAATAGTAGCCGCAGTCGTAGTAGGCAGAGTTGGTATAGAAGTAGAAATAGGAGTAGCAGTAGTTGGAGTAGGGCCAGTAGTTGTAGTAGGAGTTGTAGTAGCTATAGGAGTTGGAGTAGGAGTCGTAGTAGCAGTAGTAGTAGTGGCAGCTGAAGTAGTAGCAGTAGCAATAGGGGGAGTAGTAGTAGTAGTTGTTGTTGTTATAGCAGTAGGGGGAGTAGTTGTAGTAGTAGTATTAGGAGTAGTAGTAGTAGTGTTAGCATTGATAGTAGTAGTTCCAGTAGTAAGAGGAGTAGTAGTTGTAGCAGCTGTAGAAGTAGTACTAGTACTATTAGGAATTATCGTAGTAGTCGTAGTAGTAGTAGCAGCAGCAGTAGTAGTCATACCAATAGTAGTAGCAATTATTGTAGTAGTAGCAGTTGTAGCAGTAGCTGTAGTTGAAGTACTACTATTATTAGTAGCAGTTGCAGTAGTTATCGGAGGGGCAATAGTGGTTGTCGCAGTTGTATTAGGAGTAGTAGTGGTAGTAGTAATTGTAGGAGTAGTAGTATTAGCAGCAGCAGCAGTAGTAGTAGTAGTTGCTATTATAGCAGCTGTAGCAATAGTAGTAGTTGTAGGAGGAGTAGTAGTAGTCACACTGGTAGTAATAATAGTAGTAATAGCAGTAGTAACAACAGCAGCAGCAATAGTAATAGTAGTAGTAGTTGTTGTTTTAATAATACTTATAGCTGTAGTAGTAGTAGTAGTAGAAGTAGTAGTAGAAGTAGTAGTAGTAGCAGTACTAGTAGCAGTACTTGTAACATTAGTTGTAGTAGTAGTTGTAGTAGCAGTAGTAGTAGTAGTTATAGTAGTAGTGCTAGTAGTAGCAAAACTTGTAACAATAGTTGTAGTAGTAGTAATAGTAGTAGTAACGAAAGCAGCAGAAGTAATAGTAGGAGCTGTAGTTGTAATAGTTGTAGTAGCAGTAGCAATAGTGGCAACAGTAGCAATAGCAGTTGTAATAGTGTTAACAGTAGCGGCAGTAGTTGTAGTAGTGGCAGTAGCAGTACTAGCAGTGGAAGGAGTAGCAGTGAAGTAGCAGTAGAAGTAGTAGCTATAGTAGTTGTAGTTGGAGAAGTTGTATGCGTAGTAGTAGTGGTATAAACAACAACAACAACAATAGTGGTGGTAGTAGTAGCAGCAGTAGCAGTAGTAGTAGCAGTAGTAGTTGTAGTGGCAGTAATAATAGCAGTAGTAGGACAAGTAGTAGTTGTAGAAACACAGCAGTAGCATTAGCAGTAGTAGTAGCGAGGGTAGTAGCAGTAGCGCCAGTTGTTATAGTAGTAGATGTAGTGGTTGGACTAGTAGTAGCAGTAGCCGTAATAGTAGTAAATGTAGTAGGAGGAGGAGTAGTAGTAGTAGTAGTAGCTGCAACAATAATAGTACTAGCAGCAGTAGTAGTTGTAGTAGTAGGAGTAGTACTAGTAGTAGCAGTAGTAGTAATCGCAATAGTAGTAGCAGTAGTAGTACCTGCAGCAATACTATTAGTAGGAGAAGTAGATGGAGTAGTAGTATTAGTAGCAGCAGCAACAACAACAGTAGTAGTAGAAGTAGTACTAGCAGTCTCAATAGAGGTAGTAGTAGTAGCAGCTGCAGCAGCAGCAGTAGTAGTAGTTAATGTTGTAGTGGCAGTAGTAGTAGCATAGTAGTATTAGTGGTAGAAGTAGTAGCAAGAGTAGTAGCAATAGCACTAGTTTTTGCAGTAGTAGTTGCAGAATTAGCATCAATTGTAGTAGTAACAGTCGAAGTAGTAGTAGTTGTTGCAGTCGTAGCATCAGTAGTAGTAGTAGTTATAGTAGTTGCTGTAGTCATTGCAGCAGAAGTTATGGCCATTGAAGTAGTTATCATAGTACTAGTAGTAATGGTAGCTGTAGAAGCAGCAGTGGTAGTTGTTGTAGTAGTAGTAGTAGTACTAGTAGTAGTGGTAGTAGTAGTAGTAGTAGTAGTAGTAGTAGTAGTAGTAGTAGTCGCAGTAGTAGTAGCAGTAGTATTAGCAGTAGTAGTAGTTACAGAAGTACTATCAGTAGGAGAAGTAGAAGGGGTAGTAGTATTAGGGGCACGAGAAGCAATAGAAGCAACAACAGTAGTAGTAGTAGTAATAGTAGTAGTACAATAGTTATAGTAGTAGTAGTTGCAGCCTCACAAGTATTAATATTTTTAGCCGTATTAGTAGCAGCAGCGAGAGTTGCAGTAGTAGTAGTAGTAGCAACACCAGTAATAGTAGCATTAGTAGTAGCAGTAGTAGTGGTAGCAGTAGTCGCAGTAGTAGTAGTTGTAGCAATATTATTAGTAGGAGAAGTAGAAGGAGTAGTTGTATTCATAGTAGCAGCAGCAAAAGCCGCCTTAGGCACAGTTGTTGTAGCAGTCTTAGTAGAGGCAGTAGTAGTAGCAGCAGTAGTGATAGTAGTAGTTGTTATTGTTGTAGTGCCAGTAGTAGTAGCATAGTAGTATAAGGAGTAGAAGTAGCTGTAGCTGCAGTAGTAGTAGTAGTTGCAAGAGTTGTTGTAGTAGCACTAGTTGTTGCAGTAGTTGCTGTAATAGTTGTAGTAGTTGCTGCAGTAGCTATAATAGTAGCATCAGTAGTAGTAGTATCTGTAATAGTTGCAGAAGTGGTAGTAGCAATTGAAGTAGTAGTAGTAGTAGTTGTAGTTGTAATGGTAGTTGCAATAGCAGTAGTAGTAGTAGTAGTTGTTGTTGTTGTTGTTGTAGTATTAGTAGTAGTAGTAGTAGTTGTTGTTGTTGTTGTAGTCGTAGTTGTAGTAGTGCTAGTTGTGGCAATAGTAGTAGTACTCGCAGTAGTAGTAGCAGTAGCAGTAGTTGCAGTAGTAGTATTCGCAGGAGAGGTAGAAGCAGTAGTGGTATTAGCAGGAGTAGCTACAACTGAAGCAGCAGCAGTAGCAGTAGTAGTAGGAGTAGCAGTCTCAATATAGCAGTAGCTGCCGCAATAGTAGTAGTAGTCGTAGTTGCTGTCTGAGTAGTAGTAGTATTAGTAGTCATCTTAGTAATAGCATCCAGAAGTGCAACAGTTGTAGTTGTAGCAGTAATAGTGCCAATAATAGTAGCAGTAGTTGTGGTAGTAGCAATTGTAGTGGCAGTAGCAACCGCAGAGACTGTAGTTGTTCGAGTGGAAGTAGTAGTACTTGTTGTCATCGTCGTTGTAGTAGTAGTAGTAGCTATAGCCACAATTGTAGTGGTAGTTATCATAGAAAAAGTAGTAGTAGTTGTTGTATTAGTAATAGTAGGAGTAGTATTAGTGGTAGTTGTAGTAGAAGTAGTAGTAGTAGTAATAGGACTAGTAGTAGCAGTAGCAGTAACAGCAGTAGTAGTAGTAAAAGTAGTAGTAGTAGTAGCAACAGTAGTAGCAGATGTAGAACTAGCAGTAATAGTAGTAGTAGTAGCAACAGTAGTAGCAGATGTAGAACTAGCAGTAATAGTAGTAGCAGTAGCAGTAGTAGTAGTAGTAGTAGTAGTAGTAGTAGTAGTAGTAGTAGTAGTAGTAGTAGTAGTGGTAGCTGTAGCAGTAGTAGTAGTACTCGCAGTAGTAGTTGTATCAGTAGGAGAGGTAGAGGTAGTAGTGGTATTAGCAGGAGCAGCAACAACAGAAGCAGTAGCAACAGTAGTTGTTGTAGGAGTAGCAGTCTCAAAAGCAGTAGTAGTAGTCGCCGCAATAGTGGTAGTACTAGTCGGTATCATAGCAAAAGTAGTACTTATTGTTGTATTAGTAATAGTATGAGTAGTAGTAGTGGTAGTAATAGTAGAAGTAGTAGTAGTAGAAATAGAACAAGTAGTAGCAGTAAAAGTAGAAGTAGTAGCAATAGTAGTAGCAGTAGCAGATGCAGAACTAGCAGTAATAATAGTAGTAGTAGTAGTAGCAGTAGTAGTAGTGGTACTAGTAAGAGTAGTAGTCGTTGTATTAGTAGTAATAATAGCAGCTGAACTAGTTGCAGTAGTCATTGTAGTTGTAGTAATAGCAGCAAAAGTAGTTGCAGTAGTAGTTGTAGTAGTAGCAGTAGTTGTAGTAGTCTCATTAGTAGTAGTAGTAGTAGTAGTAGTAGTAGTAGTAGTAGGTGTAGTATTAGTTGTAGTTGTAGTGCATTAGTAGCAGTAGTAGTAGCAGCAATTGTCTTCGTAGTAGTAGTGGTAGCAGCAACAACAGTAGTAGTAGTTATAGTAGCAGTAGCAGCAGCAACAGTAGTAGTAGTAGAACTAGCAGTAGTTGTTGTAGCAGTAATAGTAGTAATAGTTGTTGTAGTAGTCGATGAAGTTGTAGTAGTATCAGTAGCAGCACTAGTAGTCATAGAAGTTGTAATAATAGTATTAGTAGTAGTCGGAGTAGTAGGAGTACTAACTATTGTAGTGGCAATAGTTGTAGCATAAGTAGTAGTAGTAGTGGTAGTACTAGCAGCAGCCATAGTAGTAGTATTACTAGCAGTATTAGTAGCAGAAGTTTTGGTAATAGTAGTATTTTATTTGCAGTTTTAGTTGTTGGAGTACTTTTAGTAGTAGTTGTTGCTGTAGTAGTAGTAGTTGTTGTAGGTGTAGTTGTAGAAGTAGCCATTGTAGCAGTAGTTACAGTAGTCGTAGTAGTAGTAGCAGTAGAAAGTGCAACAGTAGCAGTAGTAGTAGTAGCAAGAGAAGTAGCTATAGCACTAGTAGTTGTATTAGCAGTATCAGCAGTAGCAGCAACAGTTGTAGTAGTAGTAGCAATAGTAGTAGCAAATGTAGTAGTAATCATAGTATTTGAAGTAGTAGTAGCACTGTGAGTATTAGTAGTAGTAGTATTAGTAATAGTAGTATTGTAGTAGTAGTATTAGTTGTAGTAGTATTTATAGTAGCAGAAGTTATAGTTGTAGTAGTAGTATTAGTAGTAGTAGGCATAGTAGTAGAAGTAGTTGTAGTTGTAGTATTACGAGTAGTAGGAGAAGTAGCAGTAGTAGCAATTGTTGTAGTAGTGGAAGTAGTACAATGGTAGTAATAGTTGTTGTTGTAGCAGTAGTAGCAGTAGAAATAATAGTAGTAGCAGTAGCATCAGTAGTAGTGGTAGAAGTAGTAGAAGTAGAAGTAGTAGTTGTAGCAATAGTAGTAGTAGTAGTAGCAGCAATAGTAGTAATTCTAATAGTAGCTGTTGTAGTAGTCGTAGTAGTAGTCGTAGTGGTAGCTGTAGTTGCCACAGTGGTAGTTGTAGCAGTAGTGGCGGTCTTAGCAGTCGTAGCAGAAGTAGTAGTAGATGTAATAGTAGTATAAATTGCAGTAGAACTTGTAGTAGTTATTGCAGGAGCATTAATAGTAGTAGTAGTTGCAACTGTAGCAATAGTAGGAGTAGCGATAGTAGTAGTAGCTGAAGTAGCAACAGTAGTAATAGTAGTAGTGCTGGAAGTAGTAGTAGCAATTGTTTTAGCAGTAGGAAAAGTAGCAGCAACAACAACAGCAGTAGTAGTGTAGCAGTAGTAATAGTAGTAGTCGTAGCAGTAATAGCAATCATAGTAATAGTGGCAGTAGCAGTAGCTGTAGTTGTTATAGTAGTACTGGTTTTTGTTGTAATAGTATTATTAGTAGTTGCGGTAGTAGCAGCAGAAGTATTATTAGTAGGCGAAGCAGAATTAGTTGTATTAGTGGTAGTAGTACTTCGAGCGATAGTATTAACCGTAGTAGTGGTAGTATTTGCAGTTGTGGTAGTAGTAGCAGTAGTAGTTGTTGTCGTACTAGTAGTAGCAGTTGTACTTGCCATTGTAGCAGTTGAAGTATTAGGAGTAGAAGTAGTTATAGAAATAGAAGTAATCAGAGTAATAGTAGTAATAGTAGTAGTAGTAGTAGTAGTAGTGTAACGGTAGTTGTTGTTATAGTAGTAGCAGTATTAGCGGTAGCCATAGTAATAGAAGTTGTAGTAGCAGTAGTAGTAGTAGCGGTCATAGCAGTAGCAATAGTAGTAGTTTCTGTAGTAATAATAGTAGTAGTAGCTGTAGCAGAAGTTGTAGCAATTGCTGAAGTAGAAGTAGTAGTAGTAGTCGAAGAAGAAGTAGTAGTTGTTACTGTAGGAGAAGGGGAAGTAGTGGTCATAGTAGTAGTAAAAGTCATAGTAGTAGCTGTAGTAGTTATAGTGGTAGTACTAGTGGTAGCAATAGTTGTAAAAGTAGTAGTAGTACTATTAGTAGTTGTTGTTGTAGCAATAGAAGCATTAGTAGAAGCGATAGTAGTAATAGCAGTAGTAGCACTAGCATTAGTAGATGTAGTAGGAGAAATAGTAGCAGTAGTAGCAACAATAATAGCAGTAGTAGTAGTGGCAATTGGAGTAGTAGTTGTAGTATTAGTTGGTGCAGAAGTTGTACTAGTAGTAGTGGCAGTAGTGGTAGTAGTTGAAGTAATAGTAGTAGTAGTAGGTGCAATAGTTGTAGTACTAGTAATAGTAGTAGCAGCAGCATTAGTAATAGTAGTAGTAGCAAGAGTAGCAGCAGTAGCACAGGTAGTAGTAGTAGAAGCGGTAGTAGTACCAGTAGTAGTAGTGGTGGTAGCAAAAGTAGTAGCCATTGTAGTAGTAGAACTAGGAGAATTAGGAGTAGTACTAGTAGTAGTAGTATTAGCAGTATTAGCCAGTGTATTAGTAGTAGAAGTAGCGGAAGTCCTTGTAGTAGTAGCACTAGTTGTAGTAGCCGTAGTATTTGTACTAGTAGTAGGAGTAGTTGTTGCAGTAGTAATGGCAATAGTAGTAGTGGTGGTAGTAGTAGTAGTAGGAGTAGTTGTTGTAGTAGTAATGGTAATAGTAGCAGTAGTAGTATTCATATTAGTAGTAGAAGTAGTAGTAGTTGTAGTAATTGGAGTCGGTGTAGTAGTAGTAGTAGCAGCAAAAGTCATGGTAGTAGTAGCACTAGTTGTAGTAGCTATAGTAGTTGTAAGAGTTGTAGTAGGAGTAGTTATTGCAGTAGTAATGGTAATAGTTGCAGTAGTAGTAGTTGTTGTTGTTGTTGTTGTAGTAGTAGTAGTAGCAGTAGCAGTAGTTGCAGTAGTTGTATCAATAGGAGAAGTAGAAGCAGTAGTAGCATTAGTAGCAGTAACATCAACAGATGGAGCAGCAACAATAGTAGTAGTAGTAGCTGTCTCAGTAATAGTAGTAGTAGTTGCAATCTCAGTAGTAGTAGTATTAGTTGTCGTATTACTAGTAGCAGCTAAAAGAGCAGCAGTAGTAATAGTAGTAGCAACAGTAGTAATAGTATAATAGTAGTAGCAATAGTAGTAGCAGTTGTAGTAGCAGTAGCAACCATAGCAACTGTAATTGTTGCAGTGGAAGTAGTAGTAGTAGTAATAGTAGTAGTTGTTGTAGTAGCAATAGCCGCAACAATAGTAGTAGTAGTAGTTGTAGCAAAAGTAGTAATAGTACTAGTATTAGTTATAGTAGTAGTAGTAGTAGTTGTAGTAGTTGTAGAAGTAGTAGTAGTAGTAATTGGACTAGTAGTAGCAATAGTAGTAGCAGTAGAGGTAGTAGTGGTAGTAGTAGTAGAAGTAGTAGCAGTAGCAGTAGTAGTAGTAGCAGTACTAGCAGCAGTAGTGGCAGTTGTAGAAGTAGCAGTAATAATAGTAGTAATAGTAGTAGTAGTGGTGGTGGTAGTAGTTGTAGCTGTTATGGTTATTAGAGAAGTAGCAGTAGGAGTATTAGTAGAAGTAGTATTTGTTGTTATAGTAATACTAGTAGAAGTTGTAGTAGTAGTAATAGTAGTAGTGTTAGTAGTAGTAGTAGTAGTAGTAGTAATACTCGTACATGTAGTATTAGTAATAGCAGAAGTATTATTAGTTGGTGTAGAAGTAGTAGTAGTAGCAGTATAAGTAAGTGTAGAAATAGTATTAGGAGGAGTACTAGTAGTTGCCGAAGTTGTAGTGGTAGTGGTAGTAGTATTTGTAGTAGCAGTAATAATACTAGCAGTGTAGTAATAGCTATAGTAGTAGTTGAGTAGTAATAGCCGAATTAGCAGCAATTATAGTAGTAGCTGTAGTAGTAGCGACAACAGCAATAGTAGTAGCGGGGTAGTAGTAGTAGCAGTAGCAGCCGTAGTAGAAGTAGTAGTAGCAGCTGTAGTGCAAATAGTAGTAGTCTTTGTAGCTGTAGTTGTAGCAATAGGAGAAGTAGTCGTAGTAGTAGTAGCGGTAGCCATAGTAATAGTATTAGTAACAACTACAGTAGTACTAGCCGTTGTAGTAGCTTTAGTAATAGTAGTTATAGTAGTTGTACAAATAATAAAAGTAGTAGTAGTAGTAGTTGTTGTTGTTGTTGTAGTAATAGTAATAATAATTGCAGTAGTATTAGTAGCAGCAATAAAAATTGTACTAAAGGTAGTAGTAGAATTAGTAGTAGTATTAGGAGTGGTTGTTGGAGTATTGGTTGTGGCAGTAAAAGTATTAGTAGTAGTAATAGTAGTGGTAGTAGTAGTGATAGTAGTAGTAATAGTAGTGGTAGTAGTAGTGATAGTAGTAGTATTAGTAGTAGTAGTTGTAGAAGTAGTAGTACTAATAGTAGTACAAGTGTCAACAATAGTTGTAGAAGGGGTTGGAGTAGGAGTAGTAGTAGCAGTAGTACTAGTTGGAGTATTGGTAGTGCAGTAGTAGTTGTGATAGTTGTAGTGGTAGTAGCAGTAGCAGTTGAAGTAGTAGTAGTAATAGTAGTATTAGGAGTGGTAGTTGGAGTAGGAATTGGAGTTGGGGTAGTAGTCATAGTAGTTGGAGTAGTAGTAGTTGCAGTAGTAGGACTAGACCTTCGAATAGTTGTGGTACTAGTAGTAGTAGTAGCAGGAGTATTAGTGGCTGTAGGTGTTGGCGTAGGAGTAGTAGTAGTTTTAGAAGTATTAGTAGTAGTCTTAGTATTAGTAGTAGCATTACGAGTTGTAGTAGGAGTAGTAGTAGTAGCAATTATTCTAGTAGTACAAGTAGTATAGTAGTAGTAGTAAAAGTCGTAATAGTAGTAGTAGTAGTAGTAGAAGTCGTACTAGTAGTAGTAGTAGGAGCTATAGTACTAGTAATAACAGTATAGTTGTAGCAGCAATGGTTCTAGTAGTAGCAGTAGAAGTAGAAGTCATCATAGTAGTAGTAGTAGGAGCTGTAGTAGTAGTAGTAATAGTATCAGAAGTCGTGGTTGTAGTAGCACTAGTAGCAGCAGCAATAGTAGTTGTAGGAGTAGTAGGAGGAGTAGTTGTTGTAGTGGTAGTGGTAATAGTAGCAGTAGCAGCAGTAATAGGAGTAGTAGTTGGAGTAGGGGAAGTAGTAGTAGTAGGAGTTGCAGTAGCTATTGGAGTTGGAGTAGGAGTCATAGTAGCAGTAGTAGTAGCAACTGGAGTAGTTGTAGTAGCTGCAAGGGGAGTAGTAGTAGTTGTAGCAGTAGTAGTAGTTGTTGTAGCAGCAGTAGGAGCCAGTGTAGTAGGAGTAGAAGTAGAACAAGCCGTGGTAGTAGTAGCACTAGTTATAGTAGAAGTAGTAGTTGTAGGAGTAGTTGTAGGAGTAGTTGTGGTAGTTGCAATGGGAATAGTAGTAGTAGTAGTATTTGTAGTAGAAGTAGTAATAGTGGTAGTTGTAGGAGCCGGTGTAGTAGTAGTAGTAGCAGCGAAAGTTGTGGTAGTGGTACCACTAATTGTAGTAGCAGTAGTAGTTGTAGGAGTAGAAGTAGGAGTAGTTGTTGTAGTAGTAATGGCAATAGTAGCAGGAGTAGTAGTAGTCGAGGTAGCATGAGGAGTAGTAGTATTTGGAGTAGTCGTAGTAGTAGTATTAGTAGTAGTAATAGTCATAGTCGTAGTAGTAGTAGTAGTAATAGTATAAGGCGTTGTTGTAGTAATATTACTAGTAGTTGTAACAATAGTTGTGATTGTAGCAAAAGGAGTATTAGGAGTTGTAGCCGTAGCAGTACCAGTAGAAGTAGTAGTAGTAGTAGTTGTTGTTGTTGTTGTTGTTGTTGTTGTTGTTGTCTTAGTTGCATAAGTCATAGCTGAAGTAGTAGTAGCGGTCGTAGTAGAAGTAGTAGTGATAGGTATAGTAATAGAAGTAGTAGTAGTAATAGGTATAGTAATAGAAGTAGTAGTAGCAATAATTGCAACAGTAGTATTAGTAGGAGTAGTAGTAGTAGTAGCAGCAGTAGCAGTAGTAGAAGTAGTAGTAGTATTAGGAGCAGCAGTAGCACTACAAGGAGTAGTAGGAGGAGGAGTAGCAGCAGTAATAGCAGTTAAAGTAGTAGTAGTAATAGTAGTAGTATTAGCATTAGCAGTAGTTGTATTAGTAGCAGCAGTAATAGCAGTTGTAGTAGTAGGAGAAGTAGTAGTAGTTGTTAGTATAGGAGAAGTAGTCGTAGTAGTAGCAGTAGTAGTAGTAGTAGTTATAGTAGTAGTACGATTAGTAGCAGAAGTTGTAACAATAGTTGTAGTAGTAGTAACAAAAAAGTAGAAGTAATAGTAGTAGCAGTAGTTGTAATAGTAGTAGTAGTAGCAGCAATAGTGGTAGTAGTAGAAGTAGTAGTAGTAATAGTGTTAGCAGTAGCCGCAGTAGTTGTAGTAGTTGCAGTACTAGTAGTAGCAGTAGTTGTTGTAGTTGGAGAAGTCGTACAAGTAGCAGTAGTGGTAAAAACAACAACAACAACAACAACAGTGGTAGTGTAGTAGCAGTAGGAGCAGCAGTAGTTGTAGTGGCAGTAGTAATAGTAGTAGTCGTACTAGTAGTAGTAGTAGCAGCAGCAGCAGTAGTAGTAGTAGCAAGAGTTGTAGTAGTACCACTTGTAGTTGTAGTAGTAGTTGTAGTAGTTGGAGTAGTAGCATCAATAGCAACTCTAGTAGTAGTAGTAGTAGCGGTTGAAGTAGTAATAGCAGTAATAATAGTAAGGGTAGTAGCAGTAGCTATAATAGTAGTAGTTGTAGTAGTAGTAGCAATACTACTAGCAGTCGTAGTAGTAGCTGTAGTAGTACGAGGAGTAGTAGTAGTAGTAGCAATTGTAGTAGTAGTAGTAGTAGCAATAGTAGAAGTTATCACAGTAGTAGTAGTAGTTGTAGTAGTAGTTGTAGCAACAATATTTGTAGGAGAAGTATAAGGCATAGCAGTATTAGTAGCAGAAACAACAACAACTGTAGTAGTAGAAGTAGTACTAGCAGTCTCAGTTGAGGTAGTAGTAGTTGCAGCAGTGGTAGTAGTAGTTGTAGTGGTAGTAGAAGTAACATAGTAGTACTGGTAGTAGAGGTAGCTGCAGCAGCTGTAGTAGTAGCAGTAGCAAGAGTAGTAGTAGTAGTAATAGTTGTTGCAGTTGTTGCAATAGTAGCATCAGTAGTAGTAGTAAAAGTTGAAGTAGTAGTAGTAGTTGCACAAGTAGCATTAGTAGTAGTAGTAGTTGCGGTGGTTGTTGTAGTAGTTGTAACAAAAGTAGTAGCAATTCAAGTAGTAGTAGCAGTAGCAGAAGTAATGGTAGTAGCAGTAGTAGCAGTAGTAGTTGTGCTAGTAGAAGTAGTTGTTGTAGTGGTGGTGGTGGTGGTGGTGGTACTAGTAGTTGCATTAGTAGTAGTAGTAGTTATAGCAGTACCTGGAGTAGTAGTAGTCGCAGCTGTAGTAGCAGTAGTAATAGTTGTGGAAGTAGAATTAGTAGCAGAAGTAGAAGGAGTAGTAGTTTTAGTGGTAGAAGCAGTGACAGAATCAACAATAGTAGTTGTAGTAATAGTAGGAGCAGCATTAGTAGTAGTAGTAGCAGCAGCAACAGTAGTAGTAGTTTTAGTTGCAGCAGTCATTGCAGTAGTAGTAGCAGCGGTCATAGTAGCAGTAGTAGTAGTAGCTCTAGTAATAGAAGTAGTAGTAGCAATAGTAGAAGTAGTAGTACTAATAGGAATAGTAGCAGCAGTAGTAGTATTAGTAGTAGTAGTTGTTGTTGTAGCTGTAGTAGTTGCAGTAATAGTATTAGTTGGAGAAGTAGAAGGAGTAGTAGTATTAGTAGCAGAAGCAACAATAGACGCAATAGCAGCAGCGGTAGTAGTAGTAGTGGCAGTCTCAGCAGTAGTGGTAGTAGTAGTTGCAGTCTTTAGTAATATTAGTATTAGTAGCAATATTAGTAGAAGCAACTGGAAGAGCAGCAGTAGTAGCAGCAGCAGTAATTGTAGCAATAGTAGTAGCAGTAGTAGTTGTAGTAGTAGTCGTTGTTGTAGCCTTAGTAGTAGTAGTAGCAGTAGTACTAGTAGTCATAGTAGTAGTAGTAGCAGTCGTAGTAGTTGTAGCAATAGTATTAGTAAGAGAAGTAGGAGGAGTAGTAGTATTAGTAGCAGCAGTAGTAGTAATAATAGTAGTTGTTGTTGTAGTGGCAGTAGTAATATCTATAGCACTAGTTGTGGATTACTTGCTATAGTAGTTGCAATAGTAGCATCTGTAGCAGTAGTAACAGCTGAAGTTATCGCAGTATTTGCGGTAGTAGCGTCAGTAGTTGTAGTAGTTGCAATAGTTGTTGTAGTAGTTGTAGTAGTAGTAGCAGTAGTTGAAGTAGTAGTAGTAGCAGCAGTACTAATGGTAGTAATAGTAGCAGTAGAAGTAGTATTTGTAGTACAAGTAGTACTAGTAGTACTAGTAGTTCTAGTATGAGTAGTAGTAGTAGTAGTAGTAGTAGCTGTAGTAGTAGTAGTCGTAGTAGTAGTTGCACTAGTAGTATCCGTAGGAGAAGTAGAAGGAGTAGTAGTATTAGTAGAAGCAATAGCAACAAACGCAGCTGCAGCAGCAGTTGTAGTAGTAGCAGTCTCAGTAGTAGTAGTAATTGTAGTTGCTGTCTCAGTAGTAGTTGTATTAGTAGTTGTATTAGTAGCAGCAGTTGTAGTAGTAGCAGTCTCAGTAGTAGTAGTAATTGTAGTTGCAGTCTCAGTAGTAGTTGTGTTAGTAGTTGTATTAGTAGCAGCAGTTGTAGTAATAGCAATAATCGTACCAATAGTAGTGGTAGTAGCAATTGTAGTAGCTTTAGCAGTTGCTGAAACTATAATTATGGGAGTGGAAGTTGTAATAGTTCTAGTAGTAGTAGCAGCAGCAGCAGTTGTAGTAGCTATAGCCCCAGCAATAGTAGTAGTAGTAGTCGTAGGAAAAGTAGCAGTAGTAGTAGTATTAGTAGTAGTAGGAGTAGTATTAGTGGTAGTAGTAGTAGTAATTGGACTTGTAGTAGCAATACTAGTAGCAATAGCAATAGCAGTAGTAGTAGCAGTAGAAGTAGGAGCAATGTAGTAGTAACAGTAGCAGCATATGTAGAAGTAGCAGTAATAGTAGTAGTAGTAGTAGTCGTAGTAGTACTAGTAGTAGTAGTAGTAGTAATAGTAGTCATTGTTGCCGTTATAGGAGAAGCAGCTGTAGAGGTATTAGTAGAAGTAGTACTAGTAGCAGTAGTAGTATTTGTTGTTGTAGTAGTAGTACTAGTAGAAATAGTAGTAGTAGTACAAGTAGAAGTACTATTAGTAGAATTTGTAGTAGCAGCAGCAGCAGTAGTAATAGTCAAAATAGCAGCAGCAGTCTTACCAGTAGTTGTTGTAGTCGCAGTAATAGAAGTTGTAGTAGTACTAGTAGAAGTTGTCGTAGTAGTAATAGTAGTAGTATTAGTAGTAGTAGCAATTGTAATAATAATACTCATACATGTAGTATTAGTAGTAGCAAAAGTATTATTAGTTGGAGTAGAAGTAGTAGTAGTAGCAGTATTTGCAAGAGTAGAAATAGTATTAGGAAAAGTACTAGTAGTTGCAGAAGTTTTAACAGTAGCTGTAGTAGTATTTGTAGTAGCAGCTGCAGTACTAGCAGTGTAGTAATAGCTATAGTAGTAGTTGAGCAACAGTAGCAGAATTAGCAGCAATTGTAGTAGTAGCAGTAGTAGTAGCGGCAATAGTAACAATAGTAGTGTGGTAGTGGTAGTAGTAACAGCAGCTGTAGTAGCAGTAGCGGTAGTCGTTGTAGCTGTAGTCTAGCAGTAGAGAAGTAATCGTAATAGTAGTAGCGGTAGTCGTTGTATCTGTTGTAGTAGCTTTAGTAACAATAGTTATAGCAGTTGTATCAATAATAGAAGTAGTAGTAGTAGTAGTAGAAATCATAGTAATGGTAGTAGTAGCGTTAGTATTAGTATTAGGAGTGGTTTTCTTAGTATTGGTTGTGGTAGTAGTAGTAGTGGTGGTGGTGGTAGTAGTAGTATTAGTAGTAGTAGTAGAAATAGTACTACTAATAGTATTACTAGTGGCACGAATAGTAGTAGTAGGGGTTGGAGTAGTAGTTGTAGTAGTAGTATTACTTACAGTATTAGTAGTAGAAGTTTTGGTAATATTACTATTATAGTTGTAGTTTTAGTTGTTGTAGTGCTTATAGTAGTAGTTGTTGCTGCAGTTGTAATAGTAGTTGTTGTAGGAGTAGTAGTAGAAGTGGCCATTGTGGCAGTAGTTGCAGTAGTTGTAGTAGTAGTAGTGCCAGTAGTACTAGTAGTTGTAGTAGCAGTAGTAAGAGCAACAGCAGTAGCAGTACAAGTAGTAGCAAGAGAAGTAGCAGTAGCACTAGTAGTAGCATTAGTAGTTGTAGTAGTTGTAGTAGTAGTAATAGTAGTAGTAGTTACAATAATAGTTGTGGCAGCAGTAGTAGTTGCAACTACAGTATTAGTAGTAGTAGACTAAGTAGTAGTAGTAGTAGCAACTGTAGTAGGAGCAGTAGTAGTAGTAGTAGTTGTTGTTGTTGTTGTAACAACAGTAGTAGTACTGGCAGTAGCAGCAACAATTATTTTAACAGTAGGAGAAGTAGCGGCAACAACCGTAGTAGCAATAGCATAGCTTTAGTAATAGTAGTAGTCGTTGGAGTAGTAGCGGTCGTAGTAATAGTAGTAGTAGCAGTAGCAGTAGTAGTTGTAGCAGTAGTCGTTATTGTTTTCATGGTATTAGTAGTAGTTGCGGTAGTAGTAGCAGATGTAGTAGTAGTAGGTGAAGCAAAATTAGTTTTATTAGGAGTAGTAGTAGTAGTTGGAGCGATAGTAGTAACAGTAGTAGTTGTAGTAGTTGTAGTTGTAGTAGCAATATTAGTAGTAGTAGTAGTAGTGGCAGTTGCAGCAGTAGCAATAGCAGTAGTAGTAGTTGTAATACTAGCTACAGTAGTTGCCGTTGTAGCAGCTCAAGTATTTGGAGAAGAGGTAGTTATAGCAATAGAAGTAATAAGAGTAATAGTTGTAAAAGTAGTAGTATTAGCAGAAGTAGTGTAGCAGTAGTTGTTGTAGTGGTAATAGCAGTAATAGTGGTTGGCATAGTAATAGAAGTTGTAGTAGCAGTAGTACTAGTAGCTGACATAGTCATAGCATTAGTAGCAACAGTAGCAGTAGTAGTAGCAATAGTTTCAGTTGCAATAGCTACAGTAGTAAGAGAAGTAGTAGGAGTAGTTGTATTAGTAGCGGTAGCAGCGACAACAGTTGCAACAATAGTAGTAGTAGCAGTAGTAGTTGTAATAGCGGCAACAGCAGTAGTAGTAGTAACAATCAGATTAGTACGAGTATTAGTTGTAGTAGTAGCAGTATTAGTAGCAATAGCAGCAGTATTAGTAGTAGCAGCATCAATAGTAGTAGTAGGGGTCGGAGTAGGAGTAGTAGTAGGAGTAGTACTAGTTGGAGTATTAGTAGTGGCAGTAATAGTTGTCGTAGTAGTAGTGGCAGTAGCAGTAGTAGTTGAAGTAGTAGTATTAGGAGTGGTAGTTGGACTGGGAATTGGAGTTGGAGTAGTAGTAATAGAAGTACGAGTCATAGTCGTTGTAGTAGTAGGACTAGGCATTCGAATAGTAGTAGTAGTAGTAGTAGTAGTAGTAGTAGCAGTAGTAGTGGCTATAGGTGTTGGAGTAAGAGTTGTAGTAGGTGTAGTAGTAGTAGTAGTAGTAGTAGTAGTAGTAGTCTTAGTTTTATAAATAGTAGTAGTACCAGTAGTAGGAGTAGTAGTAGTAATAGCAATTGTACTTGTAGTAGAAGTAGTAGTAGTAGCAGTGGTAGTAGTAGCAGTAGGGGGAGTAGTGGTGGTGGTGGTGGTGGTAGTAGTAGTAGTAGCAGTAGTAGTAGTAGTAGTATGAGTAGTAGTAGTAGTAGGAGTAGGAGTAGGAGTAGTAGTATTAGTAGTAGTAATGTTATTATTAGTAGTAGTAGTGCCTATTGTAGGAGGAGGAAGAGTAGTAGCAGTAGAAGCAGTAGCAGTAGTAGTTGTAGTTTGAGAAGTCATAGTATAGTAATAGTGGTAGAAACAACAACAACAACAACACTGGCAGTAGTAGTAGTTATAGCAGCAGCAGTTGTTGTTGTTGTTGTAGTGGCATTAGTAATGCCAGTAGTAGTAGTAGCAGCAGCATTAATAGAAGTAGCACTAGTTGTTGCGGTAGTAACTGTAGTAGTTGGACTAGTAGCATCAGTCGCAACTACAGTAGTAGCAGTAGCAGTAGTTGTTGTAGGGGCAGTAGCAATTGTCATAATAGTAGTAGTTGTAGTTGTCTTAGTACTAGTAGTTGTAGCAGTAGTGGCAATTGTACTAACAGTAGTAGTACTAGCTATAGTAGTACGAGTAATAGTAGTAATAGCAGTAATCGCAGTAGTAGCAGCAATCGCAGTAGTTGTAGCAGTAGTAGTAGTTCCAGCAATAGCATTAGTAGGAAAAGTAGAAGGAGCAGTAGTATTAGTAGTAGCAGGAACAAACAACAGTAGAAGTAGAAGTAGTACTAGCAGTCTCAGTAGAGGTAGTAGTAGTAACAGCAGCAGCAGCAATAGCAGTAGTTGTTGTAGTTGCAATTATTGTAGCGCAGTAGTACTAGTAGTAGAAGTAGCTACAGCTGCTGTAGTAGTAGTAGTATGAAGAGTAGTAGCAGTAGCACTAGTTGTTGCCGTAGTTCCAGTAGTAGTTGCAGTAGTAGCATCACTACTAGTAGTAATAGTTGAAGTAGTAGTTGTAGTTGCAGAAGTAGCATCAGAAGTAGTAGTGCTTGCAGTAGTTGCTACAGTAGTTGAAGCAGAAGTAGTAGCAATTGAAGTAGTAGTAGCAACAGTAGTTTTAATGGTAGTAGCAGTAGCAGTAGTAGTTGTTGTAGTAGTAGAAGTAGTATTAGTAGTACTAGTAGTAGCGGTAGTAGTAGTAGTAGTAGTAGTAGTAGTAGTAGTAGTAGTAGTAGTAGTAGTAGTAGTAGTAGTAGTAGTAGTAATAATAGCTGTAGTAGTAGTAGTAGTAGTAGTCGTATGAGTAGTAGTAGTAGTAGTTGCGGTAGTGGTAGTAGTAGTAGTAGTCGTAGTAGCAGCAGCAACAGTAGTAGTAGTATTAGTCTTAGTCATCGTATTAGTAGCAGCAGCTGGTGGAGCAAAAGTAGTAGTAGTAGTATCAGCAGCTGTAATAGTAGCAATAGTAGTAGCAATAGTAGTGGTAGTTGTTGTAGTAGTAGTAGTTGAAGTAGTAGTACCAGCAGCAGTAGTAGTTGTAGTGCCAGTAGTAGTAGCAGTAGTAATAGTTGCAGCAATATTATTAGTCAAAGAAGTAGAAGGAGTAGTAGTATTAGTAGCTGCAACAGCAACAACAGTAGTAGTAGTAGTCTTAGTAGAGGTAGTAGTAGTAGTAGTAGTAGTTATTGTAGTGGCAATAGTAATAGCATAGTAGCACTAGTAGTAGAAGTAGCCGCAGTTGCAGCAGTATTAGTAGTAGCAAGGGTTGTAGCAGTAGCACTAGTTGTTATAGTAGGTGTTGTAGTAGCTACAGTAGTAGCATCTGTAGTAGTACTAGTAACGATTGAAATAGTGGTAATAGTTGCATTAGTAGCATCAGTAGTAGTAGTTATAGTAGTTGCTATAGTACTTGAAGTAGTAGTAGTCGCAGTTGAAGTAGTAGCAGCAGCAATAGTAGTAATGTTAATAGGAGTAGTAGTAATAGTAGTAGTTGTAGTAGAAGTAGTAGTAGTAGTTGTTGTTGTTGTAGTAGTAGTAGCAGCAGTAGTAGTTGTTTTAGTCATAGTAGCAGTAGTGGTAGCAGTAACAATAGTATTAGTAGTGGAAGTAGTAGTAGCAGTAGTAGCAGTTGCAGTAGTAGTATCAGTAGGAGAAGTACAAGGAGTAGTGGCATTAGTAGCAGTAGCAACAACGTAAGCGGCAGTATTAGTAGTAGTAGTAATAGAAGCCGTTTGAGTAGTAGCAGTAGCAGCAGCGACAATAGTAGTAGTAGTTGTAGTCTTAGTAATAGTAGTATTATTAGCTATATTAGTAGCAACAATTGGAAGAGCAGTAGCAGTAGTAGTAGTAACAACAACAGTAATAGTAGCAATAGTAGTAGCAGTAGTAGTGGTAGCTATAGCAGCCGTAGAGACTGTAGTAGTTAAAGTGGAAGTAGTAGTAGTTGTCATTGTTGTAGTAGTAGTAGTAGTAGCTATAACCGCAGTAATAGTAGTAGTTATCATAGCAAAAGTAGTAGTTGTTGTATTAGTAATAGTAGGGGTAGTAGTAGTGGTAGTAGTAGTAGAAGTAGTAGTAGTAGTAATAGGACTAGTAGTAGCAATAGTAGTTGCACTAGCAGTAACAGCAGCAGTAGTAGTAGAAGTAGTAGCAGTTGCAGTAGTAGTATTAGTAGTACTAGCAATAGTAGTAGCAGATGTAAAAGTAGCATTAATAATAGTAGCAGTGGTAGTAGTAGTAGTAGTCGTTGTTGTACTAGTAGTAGTAATAGTAGCAGAAGTAGTTGCAGTAGTCATTGTAGTTGTAGTAATAGCAGCAAAAGTAGTTGGAGTAGTAGTTGAAGTAGTAGTAGTTGTAGTAGTAGTAGTAGTATTTGTACAAGTAGTAGTAGTATTTGTACAAGTAGTAGTAGTAGAAGAAGTAGGAGTAGGAGTCATATTAGGAGAAGTTGTAGTAGAAGTAGAAGTAGAAGTAGGCATATTAGTAGTAGTAGGAGGAGGAGTAGTAGGTTTAGTAACAACAGTAGCAGTAGCACTAGCAATAGTAGCAGCAGCAGCAGCAGCAATTGTATTAGTAGTTGTAGTGGTAGCGGCAACAGCAGTGGTAGTAAGAGTAGCAGTAGTAGCTACATAGTAATAGTACTAGCAATAGCGGTAGTCATTGCTGCAGTAATAGTAGTAGTAGTGAAGCTAGTAGTAATAGTAGTTGTTGTAGCCGAAGAAGTTGTAGTAGTAGGAGAAGTAGTAGTAGTACCACTAGTAGTACTAGTATCATAGAAGTTGTAGAAGTAGTAGCAGGAGTAGCCAGAGTTGTGGGAGTACTAGCAATTGTAACAGCAATAGTCGTTACATAAGTAGTGGTAGTAGTAATAGTAGTAGTAGTAATATTATTATTAATAGTATTAGTAGTCAAAGTTTTGGTAATAGTAGTACTATTGTTATAGTTTTAGTTGTTGTAGTATTTTTAGTAGTAGTTGTTGTAGGAGTAGTAGTAGAAGTAACCATTATAGCAGTAGTTGCAGTAGTAGTAGTAGCAATAGTAGCAGTAGTAGTAGCAGAAGCAGTAGTAAGAGCAGTAGCAGCAGCAGCAGTAATAGTAGGAAGAGAAGTAGCAGTAGCACTTGTAGTAGCAGTAGTAGCAGTAGTAGTTGTACTAGTAGTAGTAGCTGTAGTAGTTGATGCAAATGTAGCAGTTGTAGTAGTAAGAGTAGTAGCAGTAGCAGTTTTAGTGGTAGAAGTAGTAGTAGCAATAGTAGTAGTAGTAGTATTAGCAGTTATAATTGTAGTTGTAGCAGTAGTGGCAATAGTAGTAGCTGTAATAGTAGTAGCAGAAGTAATAGTAGTAGGTGTAGAAGTAGTCACTGTACTAGTAGCAGTAGCAGTAGTTGCAGCAGCAATAGTAGCAGCAACAATAGTAGTACTAGTTGTTGTAGTATTAGTTGTAGTAGTAGCAGTAGTGGTTGTAGTAGTAGCAGCAGCAGCAGCAGTATTAGTTGTAGCAATCGTAGTAGTAGTAATAGTAGTAGTGGTAGTAGCCATATTAGTAGTAGGAGCAACAAAAGTAGTTGTAGTAGCAGTAGGAATAGTAGTAGCTGCAGTAATAGCAGCAGTAGTAGTAGCTGCAATAGTAATAGCAATAGGAGTTGTAGTTGTAGTTGCAGTAGTAATAGTCACAATAGAAGTAGTAGTAACAGTTGTAGTAGTAGAAGCATTAGTAGTATTTGCAATTGCAGTACTGGTAGTGGTATAAGTACAACTAGCAGCAGCAGTAGTAGTGGTGGGAGTAGAAGTAATAGTAGTAGTAGTGGTGGTTGTAGTAGCAGCAGCAGTCATCATGGTAGTAGTGGGTGTAGTTGTAGGTATAGGTGTGGCTGAAGGAATAGCAATAGGAGTAGTAGTAGCAGTAGTAGTAGTTGTAGGAATAGTAATAGTCATAGTAGTAGTGGTTGCAGGAGTAGTAGTAGTGGCAGTAAAAGTCATAGTAGTAGTAGTAGTTGTTGGAGGAGGAGGAGGAGTATTAGTAGTAGTAGTTGTTGTTATTGTAGTAGAAGAACTAGCAATTCTTCCAGTAAGGGTAGTAGTCATAGTAGTTGTGGTAGTAGTAGTCATTGTTCTTGTAGTAGTAGTAGTGATAGTAATATTTGTAGTAGTTGAAGTAGTAGTAGCAGTAGTAGTCGGAGTATTACTCATAATAGTAGTTGCAGTTGTAGTAGCAATAGTAGTAGTAGCTGTAATAGTCGTAGTAGTAGTAATTGTAGAAGTAATAGTTGGTGTATCAGTAGTAGTTGCATAGTGGTAGAAGTAGTAGTAGTAGTAGCAGCAGCAGAAGGAGTAGTGGTTTCAGTAGTTGTACAAGTATTAGTAGTAGTACTAGTCGTAGTAGAAGAAGTAGTATTAGTAGTAGTAGTAGTAATAGTAGTAGCTGTAGTAGCAGTAGTAGAAGTCATTGTAATAAGTGTAGTAGTAGTAGCAGCAGCATCAGCAGAAGTATTAGTATTAGTAGTAGTACTAGCAGTATCAGTAAAAGTAGTAGTGGTCGTAGCAATAGTAATAGCGGTGGTAATAGTAGTAGAAGTAGTAGTAATAAAAGTAGTATTAGTAGTAGTAGTAATAGTTGTAATAATAGTAGTAGTATTAGTAGTAGGAATAGTAGTCGTAGTTGTAGTAGTAGTAGTAGTGGTGAAAGGAGTAGTAGTAAAAATTATAGTAGTAGAAGCAGCAGCATCAGCAGCAGCAGTAGTAGTAGAAGAAGTAGCAGTAGTAGTAGTAGTAGTAGAAGTAGCAGTAATAGTAGTAGTACTAGTAGCAGTTGTAGCAATAGTAGTAGTAGTAGCAGACGTAGTGGTAGCAGCAGAAGTAGCAGTAGCAGTTGTTGTAGAAGTAGTATTAGTAGTAGTAGAATTAGTAGTTGTAGCAGTAATATAAGTAGTAGTAGTAGTAGGAGTAGTAGTTGTAGTAGTAGTAGGAGTAGTAGGAGTAGTAGTTGCAGAAGTAGTAGTAGTAGCAGTAGTAGTTGTAGTAGTAGTACTTGTACTTGTAGTAGTAGTAGTATTAGTATTTGTAATTGTAATAGTATAGTAGTAGCAGACATACTAGTAATAGTAGTAGTAGTAGTTGTTGTAGTGATAGTAGTAGTCGTAGTAGTAGTTGCAATAGTAGTAAAAGAGGCATAAGCAATCAGAGTAGTTGTATTAGTAGCAGCAACAGTAGTAGTAATAGTCACAATAGTAGTAGTAGTAGTAGTTTTAGTGGTAACAGTATTAGTAGCAGCAAAACAGTAGCAGTAGTAGTAGCAACAGCAGCAGTAGTAGTTGTAATAGTAGTGGTAGGAGAAGTAGTAGTTGTAATAGTAGTAGAAGTAATAGTAGTAGCAATAGCAGCAGCAATAGCTATGGTTGTAGTAGTAGTAGTCATAGTAGTAGTAGTAGTTCTTGTAGTAGTTGTAGTAGGAGTAGTAGTAGTAGCTGTAGCAGCAACAGAAGCAATAGTTGTAGTAGTAGCAGAAGTAGTAGTAGTAGGAGTGTTTCGAGTAGTAGTATTTGTATGACTTGGAGTAGTAACAGTAGTAGTAGCAGGAGCAGTAGCAGTAGTTCGAGTAGTCGTAATAGTAGCAGTAGCAGTAATAGTAATAGGAGTAGTAGTAGTGATAGCAGTAGCAGTAGCATTAGCACCATTAGTCGTAATAGTAGCAGAAGTCGCAGTAGTAGTAATAGGAGTAGAAGTAGCGATAGCCATAGCAGTAGCATTTAAAACAGCATAAGTAGCAACAGCATTAGTAGTTGCTGTAGTAGTAGCCGTAGTTGTAGCAGAAGTAGTAGTAGCAGGAGTTGTAGTAGAAGCAAAAATAGTAGTAGAAGTAGAAGTAGTAGTCGCAGTAGTAGCAGAAGTAGAAGTATTAATAGTAATAGTAGTAGTAGTAGTAGACGAAAAAGAAGTAGTAGCAGTAGTAGTAATAGTAGTAGTAGCAGTAGCAGTAGTCGTTGTAGCAATTGTAGTAGTAGTAGTAATAATATTAGAAGTTGTTGAAGTAGCAGCAGCAAAAGTACCAGTAGGTGGAGAATCCGTAGTAGTAGTAGTAATAGTAGTAGTAGTAGCAGTAGTAGTAGTAGTAGTAGTAGTAGGCAGTAGTAGCTGTAGCAATATTGTTAGTATTAGTAGTAGCAGTAGTACTAGTAGTTCCTGTAGTAGCAGCAGTAGTAGTAGTAGCTATTGTGGCTGTTGCTGTAGTACCAATAACAGTAGTTGTTGTTGTTGTAGTAGTAGTAGCAGTAGTTGTATTAGGAGTAGTAGTATTAGCAATAGTGGTAGTATTAGTAGTTCCTGTAGTAGTAGTGGTAGAAGTGGTTTTATTAGCTGTAGTAGTTGTAGAAGTAGTAGTAACAGTAGTAGTAGTAGTCGCAACAGTAGTAGTAGTTGTAGTAATAGAAGTAATCGAAGCAGTAGCAGCAGTAGCAATGGTAGAAGAAGAAGTAGTAGTAGTAGCAGTGGTAGTAGCTGTAGTAGTAGTTGTAGTTGTAGTAGTAGCAGCAGCAGTAGTAGCGGTAGGAGAAGTAGTAGTAGCTGTTATTAAAGGAGAAGTAGGAGGAGGAGTATTAGTAGTAGCAATAGTAGTAGTTATAGTAGTAGTACTTGTAGTAGTTGTTGTTGTAAAAGTAGCTATAGAACTAGCAATAGTTGAAGAAGTATTTGTAGCTTCATTCATTGTAATAGTAGTAGTAGTAGTAGTAGTATTATTAATAGTGTCAGTAGTAGGAGAAGTAGTAGTAGTAGTAGAAATAGTAGTAGTAGCAGTAGAAGCAGTAGCTGTAGTAATAGTAGTTGGAGAAGTCGTAGTAGTTGTCATAGTGGTAGCGACAACAACAACAGTAGTTGTAGTAGCAGTAGCAGCAACAGCAACAACAACAACAACAGCAATAGTAGTATTAGTGGGAGTAGTAGTGGTAGTATTAGTAGCCATAGTAGTAGGAGTAGTACTATTAGTGGCCACATTAGTAGCAGTAGTAGTAGCAAAAGTAGTAGTAGTAGTAGCAGTAGTAGTCGGTTAAGTAGTTGTAGTAGCTGTAGTAGTAGCAGTAGTAATACTAGTTATAGGTAGCAGTAACGGGAGTAGTAGTAGAAGTAGTAGTCATAGTAGTTGTGGTAGAAATAGTAGTAGCACTAGTAGTTCTAGTAGTAGGAGAAGTAATTGTAGTAGTTGTAGCAGTAGTAGGGCTAGTAGTAGTGGCAGTAGTAGCAGTAGGAGCTGTAGTAGTGGTAGTTGCAGTACTAGCACTAGTAGTAGTGGTGGTGGTGGTTGTAGTAGTAGTACTAGTAGAAGTAGTAGTAGTAG
>RXID01022005.1:23441-45709 GCA_005019695.1 Trichopus zeylanicus subsp. travancoricus | reverse complement strand
ACTATCGCTACTACATCTGCCACTATTACAATTGCTATTACTACAACTACCCCTACTACTAATACTAACACTACTGCTACTACGCTTACTACCACTACTATTGCTACTACTACTACCCCTACAAACACTACTACTACAACAATAACAACAACAACTACTACTACTACTACTACTACTGTTGCTACTACTACTGCTGTTGCTACTAATACCACTACTACTATTACTACTTCAATTATTACTAGAACTACTACTACTATTACTACTACTGTAACTACAACTACAACTAAAACATCAACTACTACTACTACTGCAACTACTACTACGGGTACCACTACTACTATTGCAAATACTACCACTGCTACTACTACTACCACCACCACCACAACAACAACTACGACTTCTACTACTACTGTTGCACCTACTCCTGCTACTACTGCTGCTGCAGCTACTACTACTGCTACTAATAGTGCAACTACTAGTACTACTATAGCAACTAGTAGTACTGCTATAGCAACTACTATTGCAACAATAGCAACTACTACTAGTACTGCTGTAGCAGTGGTAATTGTAGTACTTGTAGTAGCAGCCGTAGTAGTAGTAGCACTAGTTGTAATGGCAATAGTAGTAGCTGAAGTAAAAGTATAAGCGACAGCAGTAGTTGTTGTACGAGTAGTAGTAGTTCTAGCAGTACTACTAGTAGTAGTTGTAGTAGTAGTAGTAGTACCAGTAGTAGTTGTTGCAGTAGTAGCAATTGCAGTAGTAGCGGTAGTAGCTGTCATAGCTATTGTGGCATTAGTAGATGTAGTAGTAGCAATAATAGTAGTAGAAGTAGTAGTTGTTATTGTAGTAGGAGTAAAAGTATTAGAAGTATTAAAGGTTCCATTGGTAGGAGTAGCAATAATGGTAGTGGTAGAAGTTGTAGCAGTATTCATAATAGTTAGAGAAGAAGTAGTAGAAGAAGAAGTAGTAGCAGCAGTAGTAATAATATTATTAGTAGCAGTAGTAGTTGTACTAGCACCTGGAGTGTTAGGAGATGTAGTAGTAGTAGGACTGGTCAGAGAAGTAGTATTAATAGTAGAAGTTGTAGTAGTAGCAGCTGTAGTAGTAGTAGCAGTAGTAGTACTAGTACTAGTAGTTGTAGTAGTAGAAGTAGTAGTAGTAGTAGTAGAAGTAGTAGTAGTAGTAGTAGTAGTAGTAGTAGTAGTAGTAGTAGCAGCAGCAGCAGCAGCAGTCATAGTTGTAGTAGTAGTGGCAGTAGTACTAGTAATATTTGTGGTAGCTGTAGGAGTGGTAGTAGGTGTAGAAGTAGTAGTTGGAGTAGTGGTAGTAGTAGTTGTAGTAGTAGTAGTAACAGTAGTAGTGGCAGTAGTAGTAAGTAGTAATATCAATAGTAATAGTACTAGCAGTAGTTGTAGTTGGAGTAATAGTAGGAGTAGGAGAAGTAATAGCAGTAGCAGGAGTAGTACTAGTAGTAGTATTAGTAGGAGAAGCGGAAGTAGTAGTAAGAGGAGGAGGAGTAGTAGTTGTAGTAGTAGTAGGAGTAGGAGTAGGAGTAGTAGTAGAAGTAGTAGTAGTTGGAGTAGTGATAGTAGTTGAAGTAGCAGTAGCAGTTGTAGTAGGCGTGGTTGTAGTAGTGGTAGTAGCAGCAGCAGTGAAAGATGTTGTAGTAGTTGTAGCAGAAGTAGGAGTGAAAGTTGGACTAGCAGTATTAGTAGTAGTTGCGACTGTGGCAGAAGCAGCCATATAGTAGTAGTAGCAGTAGCAACAGCTACAGCAGTAGTAGAAGCAACTACAATAATAGAAGTAGTAGTAGGAATAGTTGTTGTTGTTGTCGTAAAAGGAGTAGTAATTGCTATAGTAGAAATAGCAGTAGTACTAGTATTAGTATTAGAAGCAGTAGTAGTAGTAGTAGTAGTAGTAGTAGTAGTAGTTGTACTAGCAGCAATTGTACTGGTAGGAGTAGTAGTAGTAATTGTAGTAGTAGTACCACTAGTAATTGTAGTAGTAACAATAACAACAATAGTAGTAGTAGCAATAATAGTTGTAGTTGTTATTGTAGTTGTGGTTGTAGTGGTAGTAGTAGCAATAGGAGTAGGGGTAGTAGTAGTAGTAGTAGTACAAGTAGTAGAAGTTATAGTAGTAGTAGTAGTAGTAGTTGTTGTTGCTATTGTTGTTATTGTTGGAGTAATAGCCGTAGCAGTGGTAGTTGTAGCAGTACTAGTAGGGTTTGTAGTTGTTGGAGTAGTAGTAGTAGTAGTAGCAGTAGTTGTAGTAGTAGTAGCAGCAGCAATAGTAGTAGTAGCAATGGCAGTTGGAGTAAAAGTTGTAGTAGTCATAGTAGTAGTAACAGTAGTATTAGTTGTAGTAGTAGTAGTATTAGGAGCAATAGTAGGTGCAGTAGCAATAGTAGTAGTATTAGTAGTATTAGTAGGAGTAGTTGTTGTTGTAGTAGTAGTTTTAGTAGTAGTACTAGTAGGAGTAGTAGCAGGAGTAGTAGTAAAAGTATTACTAATAGTAGTAGAAGTTGTAGCAGTTGTAGTAATAGTTGTTGTAGGAGTAGTAGTAGTAGTAGTAGGAGAAGTATCATTAATAGTAGTAGTAGTATGAGTAACAATAGAAGTAGTAGCAGTAGCTTCAGTAATAGTAGAAGTTGCAGTAGCACTAGTAGTAATAGTTGTAGTAGGTGTAGTTGTTATTATAATAGTAGTATTAGTAGTACTAGTAATAGTTGTAGCAGTAGTAGTTGTATTAGTAGTAGTAGTACTACTACTACTACAACTACTACTGCTACTACTGCTAGTACTACTACGACTGCTGCTATTATTACTATTACTACTACGCATAAAACTAATACTGCTTCTTCAAGGACTACAACGACTACTACTGCTACGACTGCTCCTACTACTACCACTGCTACTATGACTTCTACTACTACTATTACTAATGTTGCTATTGCTACTACTACTTATGATAGTATTATTGTTGTTACTACTATTGCTAGCAATACTAATACTATTGTTGCTGCTATTACTACTGCTACTACTTTTGTTGGTACAACAGCTACTACTACAACAACTGCTACTCTTACAACAAGTATCGCGTAGCAAATACTACTAATACTACTACTACTACTACTATTGCTGTTGCTGCTACTGTTGCTAATACTACCACTGGTACTACTACTACCAGTGTTGCTGCTATTACTACTACTACAACAACTACCATTTCTACCACTACTAATACTGCTACTACTACTTCTACTGGTACTACTTCTACAATGACTACTACGGCTCCTTCTGCTACTGCTACTACCATAACTACTGCTAGTCCTACTACTACTAATACTACTACGACGACTACTACTTCTACTACTTCTACTACTTCTACTACTACTACCACTTCTACTACTGGTACTACTCCAGCAACTACTACTGCTGCTCCTACTACTACTATGACTATAAATGTTCCAGCTCCTGCCACTACTACTACTATGGCTGCTACTACTACTACTTCTACTACTACTACTACTACAACTACTACTACTACTACAATGATTACTACAGCTGCTGCTACTACTACTGCTATTGCTACAATTACTCTTACTATAACAAATAGTGCTACTACTACTGCTGCTACTGCTACTACTACCACAACAACAACAACTACTGTTGCTGCTACTACAGTTGCAACAACTACTACTTCTACTACAACTATTGCTACTAATACTACAACATCTGCTACTGCTGCAATTGCTATTACTTCTACTACGACTCCTACTGTTGCTATTGCAACTACTACTCCTAATACGACTACTACTAGCTCTACTACTGCTTCTGCTACTGTTACTATTGGTACTGCTACTACTGCTGCAACGACCATGACTATAGCTACTAGTACCACTAGTTCTACTGCTACTACTTCTACTACGACTACTAGTACTGCCACTACTACTAACACTGGAACTACCACTACCACTACAGCTGCTACAACGACTACTGTTACTACTACTACTAGCACAACAACTACCACTACTACTACTATTATTACTACTACTACTACTACAAGTACTACTGGTACTAGTCCTACAACAACTACTGCTGCTACTTCTATTGCTACGGCAACAAATGTTTTTGTTCCTATTACTACTATTACTATAACTGCGACTACTACAACTGGTGCTGCCACGACGACTACTATTGCAACAAATACAACTATTACTACTACTATTGCTACTAATACTACTACTACTACAACTATAACCACTGCTACTATTGCTACTCCTGCAACTACTACTACTGCTACAACTCCTACTACTACTACTACTGCTTCTGCTACTACTATGATAATTGTAACAATTGCGACTAATTCTAGTACTACAACCAAAACTACTAGATCTTCGACTAATGCTACTACCGCTACTACTAGTTCTGCAAGTAATGCAACAACAACAACAATAACTACTACTACTACTGCTACTACTACTACTACTACTCCTACTACTACTGTGACTCCTACGGGTATTACTACTACTATTACTACTACTACTACTAGAACTATAGCTGCTCCTGATACAAGAACTACTACTACCCCTACCACTACTACTACCACTACTCCGACTTCTGCTTCTACTACTACTCCTAACACTACAACTGCTATTACTACTACTACCACTACAACTACGACTATTACTACCACCACTACTACTACAACTACTACTTCAAATACTACTACTACTACTACTACCACCACTACTACTACTCCTACTACTATTACTACTACTACTATTGCTATTATTACTACTACAACTGCTACTGCTAGTACGACTCCAACTACAGCTACACCTACTACTACTCCTACTCCTACTCCTACACCAACTGCAGGTGCTACTAATACTACGACTACTACCACTACTAGAAATTATACTACCATGATTACTACTACTACTACTACTGTTGCTGTAGCTTCTACTCCTACTACTACTACTACTACTTTTACTACAACTACATTGACAACAACAACTACTACTACTACTTCCACAACTACTCGTACTACTACTACTACTACTCTATGACTATTACTACCGCTACAACAACAACTACTGCTACTACTATCCCAATCACTACTACTACTACGACTACAACAATAATGAAACTACTACAAACTCTTACTATTACTACACTTACTACTGCTAATACTACAACTACAATTAATACTACTACTACTACTCCTGAAATTCCTACCAGTATAAGTACAACTACTACTACTCCTACTACTATTAATACTACTAGTACTGCTAGTACTACTACTACAACAACTACTTCCGCTACAATGACTACACCATATGCTATTGCTACTACTATGACTGCGAGTACAACAATAACTACTACTACTATTACTACTCCCACTGCTACTAGAACTATAACTCCTACTACTACAACTACTACAAGAACTCCTACAACTACTTCTGCTCCGACTACTACTTCTGCAACAACAACTACTACTACTGCTACTCCTCCTGCTGCTGCTTCTTCTATTACTACTCCTCCTACTACGACAACTACTACTACTTCTGCTATAACTACTACTACTGCTGCTGCTACTGCTGCAGCTACGATAACTACTACTGCTACTACTCCTACCACTATTACTTCTATTGCTTCTACTACTACCACTACAACTACTACTACTAATACTAATATTGCTACTACTGTCGCTACTACTACTACTACAACTACTTCCACTAATCCTATTACTACTACTACAACTACTACTACTATTGCTACTACTGCTACTATTATTGCTATTATTATTGCTATAATTACTATTGCTACTACTACTACTACTACAACAACTAGAACCACTACAACTATTCATACTACTACTACTACTCCTACTATTACCACTACAACAACTGCTACTGCTACAACTCCAACTACTACAACTGATACTACTGCTTCTACTTCTACTACTACTACAACTAATGCTAATACTTCTGCCTCAACCGCTACTACTTCTTCTGCTGCTACGATGATAATTGTTACTATTGCTATTACTACTACTACCACCACAACTACTAGCTCTTTGACTAATTCTACTATCGCTACTACTTGTTCTGCAACTAATATAATAATAACAACAACAACTACAGCAACTATTGGAACTAGTGCTACTACTACTACTGCTGCTTCTATAACTACTGCTACTACTACTAGTACTACTGCTACGGCAGCTACTCCTACTACTTCTACTACTGCTGCTCCTACTACTATGACTACTACGACTATTACTACTACTACTACTACTGCAACTATAGCTGCTACTATTACTATGACTATCACTACTACTACTACTACTACTACAACTACTAGTACAACCAGTTCTGCGACTACTATGACAACTACTACTTCTCCGGCTACTTCAACTATTAGTGTACAACAACAACAACTACTACTACTATCACAATAACTACTATCACTACTACTACTACGGCTACAACAACTACTACTACCGTTACTGTAGCTGTGACTACAACTACTACAAGTACTACTTTTCCTACTCCTAATACTACTGCTACTACAATAATTTTTATTGTTACTTCTACTACTACATCTACTATTACTATTACCATTACCACTACCACTACTACTACTAGTACTATAGCTACTACTACACCTATTTTTGCTAGTACCACACTTACTACTAATACTACTACTACAACCACTACTGCTACTATTGCTACTGCACTACTATGACTACTGCTGCTGCTACTACTGCTACTACAGCTACTCCCACTACTATTACTACTACCGCTATTACTCCTACTACTGGCACAACTGCTACTAGAACAACAACAACTACTACTCTTAATACAATAACTACTAGTTCTATAACTACTTCTAAACTAACTACTACTATGACTACTGCTACAACTAATACTACTACTACTACTACTATTACTACTAATATAGCTACTGCTACTACAACTACTACTACTACTGCAACTACTACTATGACTACTACTACTACTGTCACTGCTTCTACTATTACTGCTATTACTATTTTTAGTACTACTACTACAGCTACAAATACTACTACTACTACTACTATTACAATTATAGTTGCTACTACTTCTACTGTTTCAGCTACAACATTACTACTGCTTCTACTAAAACTACAACAACTACTACAACTGCTACTTCTACTACCACTATTAGTGCTACTACTACTGCCACCAGCACTACAACTACTACTACTACCGTTACTACTACTACTATTATTACTACTACTACTACTACTACAACTACTACTACTAATACCACAACTACAACTACTCCTTTTAGTATTACTGCTACTACTGATACTACTACTACACTGCCTACTCCTAGTACTACTAACGCTACTACTACTCCCACTACTGCTACTACTTTTGATATTACAACTACCACTCTTACTGGTGTTGTTACTACTAATACAATTACTACTAGTACTGCTACAATTGCTACTATTGGCACTGCTGCTACTACTAATACTACTAGTACATCTACTACTACTTCTATAGCAACAAGTATTCCTACGACTACTACTACTACTTCTCTTAGCATAACAACTAATACTACTTCTCCAACTACTGCTACTGATCCTACTACTACTACTACTGGTACAACTATAGTTACCACTACTACTACAAGTATAACTTCTGCTACTGCTACTGCTGCTATTACTGCTACCACTACTACTATTGCTGTTGTGCCTACTACAACTACTGCAACTACAACATATGCTACTTCTATTACTACTACTTCTCGTACTACTACTATGCACTACTACTACTGCGACTACTACTGCGACTACTACTACTACTACTACTTTAACTACTAATGCGGCTACTATAGCTACTACTGCTACTTTGACTACCGTAGCTACTATTGCTATAACTACTACCATAACAGTAATTGTAGTGGCTGTAGCAGTAGCAGCAGTAGCAGTAGTAGTAGTAGTAGTTGTTATTGTAATAGTAGTTGAAGAAGTAGTAGCTGAAGTAGTAGTAGTAGGAGTTGGAGTAGTGGCCATAGTGGCCGTAGTGCAAGAAGTAGTACTCGTAACAGACATAGCTATAGTAGCAGTTAATGTTATAGAATTAGTAATAGTAGTAGTAATAGTAGTGAAAGTGGTAGTAGTAGTTGTAGTAGTGGTAGTAATAGTAATAGTAGTGGTAGCAGTAGTACTTGCTTTAGTACTTATAGCAGAAGTAGCAGTGATATTAGTAGTTGTTATTGTTGTAGATGCAGTATTTGTGTAATATTAGTAGTAGTAGCAGCAGTATTCATAGTAGTAGTTGTTGTTGTTGTAGTAGTGGTATTACTTGGAGCAGCAGCCTAAACAATAATAGTAGCAGTTGTAGTTGTAGTCGTAGTAGCTGTAGTAGCGATACTAGTAGTAGCAGCAATAGTATTTGTTGTAGTGGTAGTAGTAGTAGCCGCAGCGGTAGTAGTAGCAATAGTAGTAACTAGAGTAGTATTAGTAGCACTAGTAATAGGAGTAGTAGCATTAGTATGAGAAAAAGTAGCAGTCATAGCTATAGTTGTGGTAGTAGTAGTAGTAGCAGCAGTAGTAGTTGTTGTAACAAAAGTCGTACTATTAGATATAGTAGTAGGAGATATAGAAGTAGTTGAAGAAGAAGTAGTAGTAGCAAAAGCAGTAGCAGTAACATTAGTAATATTAGTAGTAGTAGCTGTAAAAGTAATAGTAGCTGTTGTAGTAGCAGTAGTTACAGTAGTAGTAGTGTAGCAACAGTAGCTATTGTAGTAGCAATAGCAGCCGCAATAGTAGTAGTATTAGCAACAGCAGTAATAGTAGTAGTTGTTGTAGTTGCAGTAGTAGTAGTTGTTATAGTAGTAGCAGCAGTAGTAGTAGTGGTAGTAGGAGTTGTTGTAGTAGCAGTGGTAGTGGTAGTCATAGCAGTAGCCAGTTTAGTGGCAATAGTAGTAGTAGTTGTAGTATTAGTAGCAGTAGTAGTGGTATTAGTAATAGTAATAGTTATAGCAACAATAGCAGCGTTAGTAGTAGTAGTAGTAGTATTAGTATTAGTAGTAGTAGTAGTAGTAATTACAGTTGTAGTACTAGTAGCAGCAGCAGTAGTAGTGGTAGTAGTAGTCATAGCAGTTATAGTAGCAGTAGTAGTTGTTGTAGTAGTCATAGTAGTAGTAGTAGGTATGTAAGATCTAGTAGTGGTAGCGGTAGTGGTGGTAGTATTAGTTGTAGTGGTAGTGGTGGTGGTGGTGATGGTAGTAGTAGTAGTAATAATAGTAGTAGTGGTGGTGGCAGTAGTAGTAGTAATAGTAATAGTAGTGGCAATAGTGGTGGTGGTAGTAGTAGTAGGAGTAGTTATAGTAGTAGTGGTAGTAGTAGTAGTAGTAGTAGCCGCATTAGTGGTAGTAGTAGAAATAGTAGTAGTAGTTGTGGTAGTAGTAGCAGTAGGAGTGGTATTGGTAATAGTAATAGTTATAGTAGCAGTAGTAGTGGTAGTAGTAGTCATAGTAGTTGTAGTAGCCGTAGTGGTACTTGTAGTAGTCATAGTAGTAGTTGTAGTTGTGTTAGTAGTAGTAGTGGCAGTGGTAGTGGTGGTAGTTATAGTGGTTGTGGTAGTTGTAGTAGTAGTAGTTGTTGTTGTAGTACTAGTAGGGGTATTAGTAGTGGTAGTAGTGGCAGTAGTTGTAGTAATAGAAGTAGTAGTTTTAGTAGTAGTAATAGTAGTAGTAGTAGTAGTAATAGCAGCAGCAGTAGTGGTGGTGGTGGTGGTGGTGGTGGTTGTTGTAGTAGTGGTTGTAGCTATGGCAGTAGTAGTAGTAGTAGCAGTAGTAGTAGTAGTTATTATAGTGGTAGTTGTAGCAGTGGTAGTAGTAGTAGAAGCAGCAGCAGCAGTAGTAGTATTGGTAATAGTTGTAATCAGAATAGTAGTACTGTAGTTGCAGTAGTGGCATTAGTCTAAGTTGTACTAGTTGTAGCAGTCACAGTAGTAGTAGCCGGAGTACTAATAGTAGTAGGAGTAGTAGTAGTAATAGCAGCAGTAGTAGTAGTTGTTGTTATTATTGTTGTAGTTGTAGCAGTAGCAGTAGTAGCATAATTAGTGGTAGCAGTATTAGTAGTAGTAGTGGTAGTAGCCGCAGTAGGAGTAGTAGTCGGAGGAGGAGGAGTAGTAGTGGCTATGATAGTAGTATTAGTAGTGATAGTAGTTTGTAGGAGAAGTAGTAGAAGTTGCAGTAGTAGAAGTAGTATTAGTAGCAGTAGTAGCAGTTGTGGTAGTAGTAGTAGTAGTAGTAGTAGTACTAATACTACTACTGCAACTACTAGTACTACTACTACTACTACTATTTGTAGTAGCAGCATTAGTAGCAGCAGAAGTAGTAGTATCAGTAGTAGTAGTAGTACTAGTAGTAGTAGTAGTATTACTACTACTACTACTAGTAGTAGTAGTAATCGTAGTAGTATTTTAAGAAGCAGTAGCTGAAGTAGCCGTAGTAGTAGTAGCAGTTGTTGCCATAGTAGCTGTAGTAGTAGAAGTAGTAGTTGTTGCAGACATAGGAGTAGTAGTAGTTAATGTAGTAGAAGTAGTAGTAGTAGTAATAGTAGTGGAAATGATAGTAGTTGTTGTTGTAGTAGTAGTAGTAATAGTAGTAGTGATAGTAGTAGCAGTAGTGTTATAGTAGGAGTAGTAGTCGTAGGAGTAGTAGTGTTAGTTGGAGTTGCAATAGTAGTAGTAGCAGAAGTACTAGCAATAGTAATTATGGCAGTGGTAGCAGTATTTATTTTTGTTGTAGAAGTAGTGCAGTGTAGTATTAGTAGTAGTAGCAGAAATATTTGTTATAGCGGCAGAAGTAGCTGTAGTTGTAGTAGTAGTAGTAGCCGCAAAAGCAAGAGTAGTGGTGGTTGTAGCAGTAGTTGTGGTAGTAATAGTAGTATCAATAGCCACGATAGTAGCGATAGTAGTAGTAGTAGCAGCAATAGTAGTCGTAGAAGTAGTAGCAGTAGTAGTAGTAGTTGCCACAAAAATAGTAGCAGTAGTAATAGTAGTTGGCGATGTAGAAGTAGAAGCGAAAGTAGTAGAAGTAGCAGAAGTAGTATTAATAGTTGCGACAGCCATAGTTGTAGTGGTAGTACTAGTAGTAGTGTCGCATTGTAGCACTAGTAGTAGTAGCAATAGTTGTAGTAGTAGTAGTAGTAGTAGCAATAGTTGTAGAAGTAGTAGTAGTAGTAGTAGCAGCAGCTGTAGTAATAGTAGTAGTTGTTGTTGTAGGAGTAGTTGTAGTTGTAGTGGTAGTATTAGCAGTCGTAGTAGCAACGTTAGCTGTGATAGTAGCAGTAGTAGTAATAGTAGTAGTAGTAGCAGTAGTAGTCATATTAGTAATAGTAGTAGTTCTAATGGTACTAGCAGCGGTAGGAGTAGTAGTGGTAGTAGTAGTAGTTGCAGTTGATATAGTAGAAGTTGCAGTAGTAGTAGTATTAGCAGTAGTAGTGGTAGTAGTAGTCATAGTTGCTATAGTAGCGGGAGTAGTAGTTGTAGTAGTCATAGTAGTACCACTAGCCATAGTAGTAGTACTAGTAGTAGTAGTAGTAGTAGTAGTAGTAGTAGTTGTTGTTGTTGTAGTAGTAGTAGAAGTACCAGTAGTAGTAGCAGTAGTAGTCATTGTAGCCTAGGCAGCATCAACAGTAATGGCAGTAGTAGCAGTAGTAGTCGCAACAACTGTAGTTGAAGTAGCAATAGTAGTTGCGACAATTGTAGTAGAGGTTGTAGTGTTGTACTAATAGTAGTAATCATCGTAGTAGTAGTAGTAGTAGTTTTTGTAGTAGTACTAGTATTAGTAGTAGTTGTAGCAGTAGTAGTAGTAGTAGTAGTAGTCGCAGCAACTGTAGTTGAAGTAGCAATAGTAGTTGCGACAATAGCAGTAGAGGTTGTAGTGTTGTATTAGTAGTAGTAATCATCATAGTAGTTTTAGTATTAGTAGTAATATTAGTAGTAGTTGTAGCAGTAGTAGTAGTTGCAGTAGAAGTAGAAGTAGCATTAGGTTTAGTAATAGTTGTTGGAAAAGAAGTAGCAATAGCAGTAGTAATATTAGTGATAGTAGTATTAGTAGTAATAGTAGTTGGATTTGTAGTAGAAGTAGCGGTAGTAGCAGTAGTTGCAGTAGTAGTAGCAGCAGTAGTAGCAATAATAGTGGTAGTAGTAGTAGCAGTAGAAGGAGTAGTTGGAGTAGTAGTAGTAGTAGTAGTTGATCTTGTTGTAATAGTAGTATTGTAGTAGAATTTGTAGTCTGAGTTAAAGTAGGGGTAGTAATAGTGTTAAAAGTAGTAATAGTAGTAGCAATAGTAGTATTAGTTGTAGAAGTAGTAGTAGGAGAAGTCATAGAAACAGTAGTAGTTGTAGTAGTAGTAATAGTGCCAGTATCATTATTAGCAGTAGTAGTATGAGTAGTAGTAGTTGTTGTTGTTGTAGTGGTAATAATAGTAGTTGTTGTATTACAAGCAGCAGTAGTAGTAGTAGGAGTAGTGGTAGTAGTAGTAGAAGTAGCAGTAGTAGTGACTGTAGCAGTAATCGCGACAACAGTAGTAGTGGCCATAGTGGTTATAGTAGCAGTTGTGGTAGCTGTCGTAGTAACAGCAGTAGTAGCTATAGTTTTAGGAAAGGCAGTAGTATTAATAGTGGTAAGTGTTGTACTAGAAGCAACAGTGGTAGGAATCTCAATAGTTGTAGTAATAGTTGGAGCAGAAGCATCAATAGTAGTGGTACCAGTAGAAGTAGTAGAAGTAGAAGTAGCAGTAGCAGTGTTAGTATTAGTAGAAGCATTTGTTGTACTAGTAGCAGCAGAAGAAGCATTAGTAGTAGTAGCTATACCAATAATAGTAGTAGCAGCAATAGTAGTTGGAGTAACAGTAGCAATAGTAGTAGTAGTAGTAGTAACAATAGTGTAGTAGTTATTGCAGTAGCAGTAGTGGTTGTAATAGTAGTAGTAGCAATAGCAGTAGTAGCAATAGCAGTAGTAGCAGTAGGAGGAGCAGTAGCAGCAATAGCAGTAATGGTATTAGTAGGAGTAGTAGTAGTAGTACTCGGAGTAGTGCTAGTAGTAGCAGTAGTGGTAGTGGGAGTATAGCTGTAGCAGTAGTGGTATTTGAAGTAGTAGTAACTATAGTAGGTGTTGTAGTGATAGTAGTTGTAGTTGAAGCAATAGTAGTAGTTGCAGTAGCAGTAGTAGTTGTAGTAGTAGTTGCAGTAGTAGTAACTGTAGTAGCAGAAGCAATAGTAGCAGACGTTGAACTAGTAGTAATAGTAGTAGTTGCATTTGTAGCAGTTGTAGCAGAGCAGCACAACTAGTAATAGTAGTAGTAGTCTTCTTAGGAGTTGCCGTAGCGGTAGTAGTGGTAACCGTTGAGGTAGTTGTAATAGGAGTAGCAACAACCTAGTATTAATAGTAGTAGCAGAAGCAGCAGTAGTAGTTGGAGTAGTAGTAGCAGTAGTAAGTGTAGTAGTAGTCATAGTAGTAATAGTAGCAGGAGTAGTTGTAGTCGCAGTAGTAGTATTAGAAGTAATAGTACTAGTAGTAAAAGTTGTCATAGTAGTTTGGTAGCACTAGTAGTAGTAGTAGTAGGAGTAGTATTAATACGAGTAGGAATAGCATCAGAAGTAACAGTAGTAGTAGTAGTAGTAGTAGTAGTAGTAGTAGTAGTAGTAGTAGTAGTAGTAGTAGTAGTTGAGATAGTAGTTGTAGCAGTAGCCGTATTAGTAGCAGCAATAGATATAGTAGGAGTAGTAGTTGTAGTAGTTCGAGTAGCGACAATAGTAGTTGTTGTAGTAGCAGTAGTAGTACTAGTAGCAGTAGCAGCAATAGCAGCAGCTGCAGCAGTTGTAGTAGTAGTAGTTATTGTAGTAATAAGAGTAGGAGTAGTAGTTTAAGTAGCAGTAGCAGCAGTTGTTGTAGTAATAGTAGTAATAGTAGTAGTAGTAGTTGTTGTTGTTATAGTAGTGGTCGTATTTCTAGTAACTATAGTAGTAGTAGTTGTTGTTGTTGTTTTAGTTGTTGTTGTTGAAGAAGCAGCAGCTGAAGTAGCGGTTGTAGTAGTAGGAGTAGTGGCCATATTAGCCGTGGTAGCAGAACTAGTAGTTGTAACAGACATGGCAGTAGTAGTAGTTAATGTTGTAGAGGTAGTAGTTGTAGTAGTAATAGTAGTGGAAGTGGTAGGAGCAGTAGTAATGGCTGTAATAATAGTAGAGGTAGTAGTAATGGTAGTTGCAGCTGTAGAGTTAGCAGGAGTAGCAATAGTAGTAGTAGGAGAAGTACTTGCATTAGTAGTTGTAGCAGAAGTAGTAGTCCTAGTAGTAGTTGTTGTTGTTGTTGACGTAGTAGATGTGTAGTATCAGTATTAGTAGCAGTAGGATTTGTAGCAGTAGCCGAAGTAGTAGTTGTTGTTGTTGTAGTAGGCATAGTTGTTGTAGTTGTAGTAGCAACCGCAATAGTAGGGATAGTAGTAGTAGTAGCCGTAGTGGTTTTGGTAGAAGTAGAAGTAGTAGCAACAGTAGTAGTGGCAGTAGAAGTAGTAGTAGGAGTTGCAATAGAAGTAGCTGGAGTAGTAGTAGTAGCACTAGCAGTAGCAGTTGAAGTTGTAGCACAAGTAGTCGTAGTAGATATAGTAGTAGGAGAAGTAGAAGTAGTAGCAGAAGGAGTAGCAATAGCAGTAGCAATATTAGTAGTATTTGCAACAAGAGTAGTAGTGATAGCAGTAAAACTAGTACTAGAAATTATACTAGCAATAGTTGCAGTGTAGTAGCTATAGTAGTAATAGTAGTAGCAATAGCAGGAATAGCAGCAGTAGCAGGAGGAGAAGTAGTAGTAGTAGTAGTAGTAGCAGTAATAGTAGTAGTAGTTGTTGTTGTTGTTGTCATAGCAGTGGTAGTAGTCGTAGTAGTAGCAGCAGCATTAGTGGCAGTAGTAGTAGTAGTTGTTGCTGTTATTGTCGTAGCAATGGTAGTAGTCATAGTAGGAGTAGAAGCATTAATCGCAGCGGTAGTAGTAGCAGCAGCATTAGTAGTCGTATTAGTAATAGTAATAGCTGTAGTAGCAGTAACTGTAGCAACAGTAGTAGTTGTTGTTGTAGGAGCTGTAGTTGTTGTGCTAGTAGTTGTAGTAATAGTAGTAATAGAGGTCGTCGTGGTAGTCATAGTCATAGTGGTTGTAATAGTAGGAGTTATAGTATAGTAGTAATAGTAGTAGTACTAGCTGTAGTAGTAGTAGTAGTAGTAGTAGTAGTAATAGTAGTAGTAGTAGTAGTAGTAGTAGTAGTAGTAGTAGTAGTAGTAGTAGTAGTAGTAGTAGTAGCAGTAGTAGGAATAGTAGTAGGAGTAGTAGTTGTAATAGTAGTAGTAGTCGTAGTAGCAGTAGTAGTAGTAATAATAGTAGTAGTATTAATAGTAGTAGTAGTAATAGTAGAAGTACTATTAGTAATAGTAATATTTGCAGTAGGTGTATTAGGAGTAGTAGAGGTAGTAGCCGTAGTAGTAGGAGTAATTGTAGTAGAAGTAGTGGCAGTAATAGTAGTAGTAGCGGCTGTAGTAGTAGTTGTTAATGTTGTTGTCATAGTAGTAGTAGTAGTAGTAGTAGTAGTAGTAGAAATAGTAGAAGTAGTAGTAGCGGCACATTAGTAGTTGTAGTAGTAGTAGTAGTACTAGTAGTAGTAGTAGTAGTAGTAGTAGTAGTAGTAGTAGTAGTAGTAGTTGTAGTTGTAGTTGTAATACTAGTGGTACTAGTAGTAGTAGCAGCAGTGGTCGTAGCATGAGTAGTAGCAACAACAACAGTAGTCGCAGCAACTGTGATTGTTGTAGCACTAGCAGTAGCAGAAACAGCAGCAGTAGTAGCAATGTTGTAATAGTAGTTGCAGTAGTAGTTGCAGTAACAGTAGTAGCTCAACAGTAATAGTAGTAGTAGAAGCGGTTATTGTAGCAGTAGTAGTAAATTTAGCAACAATTGTAGTAGCAGTAGCAATACTCATAATATTAGTAATAGTAGTAGTAGTCGTAGTAGCAACTGCAGTAGTTGTTGTTGTTGTTGTAGCAGCAGATTCAATAGTAGCAAAAGTAGTAGTAGTAGTAGTAGTAATAATAATAATAGTAGTAGTAGAAGTAGTAGTAGAGTCAAAGTAGTGGTAGCAGTAGCTATAGTGGTTGCTGTGGTTGTGGTCGTTGCAGCAGTAGCAGTAGTAGTAATAGTAGTAGTAGCAATAGTAAAAGTAACAAGACTACTAGCAGAAGTAGTAGTAGTTGTTGTAGTTGTAATAGTAGCAGTAGTGTTAGTAGTAGTAGTTGTAGTAATAGTTGTAATAGTATTAATAGTAGTTGTAGTAAAGGTAGAAGTACTATAGTAATAGTAGTATTTGTAGTATGTGTGTTAGGAGTAGTAGTAGTAGTTACAGTATTAGGGGCAATAACTGTAGTAGAAGTGGAAGTAGTAGTAGTTGTTGTAGTAGCAGTACTTATGGTTGTAGTAGTAGTTGTTATTGTTGTAGTCATAGTGGTCGTAGTAGTTGTAGTAGTAGTAGTTGCAGTAGTAGTAGTGGTAGTAGAGGTTGTTTTTGTAGCAAGGGTAGTACCACTAGCAGTAGTAGTAGTCATAGTAGTAGAAGTAATCGAGTAGAAGTAGGGGTGGTAGTAGTAGCAGTATTAGTGGTAGTAGTACTAGTAGTAGGAGTTGTGGTAGTATTAGTAGTGGTAATAGAAGTGGTTGTAATAGTAGTAGCTGCAGTACAGGTAGTAAAATTAGTTACATTTGTATTAGTATTGATAGTAGTAATAGTAATAGTTGTAGGAGTAATAGTTGTATTAGTGTAGTAGTAGTAATAGTATCAGTGGTAGTAGTGTAGCAGTAGTAATAGTCATAGTAGTAGTAATCGAAGGAGCAGTTGTAGTCGCAAAAGTAGTAATAGAAGTAGTAGATGTACTAGAGTAGTAGTCAAAGTAGTATTAGTAGTAGTAGTAGAAGTAGTAGAAGTAGTAGCAGTTTGTGTAGTACGAGTAGCAGCAGTAGTAGCAGCAACAGTAATAATTGCAGTAGTAGTAGAAGTAGCCATAGTAGTAGTTGTTGAAGTAGTAGTAAGAGTAGTAGCATTAGTTCTAGTAGTAGTAGCACTAGTAACTTTAGTAGTAGTAGTAGTGTAACAAGTTGTAGTAGTAGTAGTAGTAAAAATTGTAGTAGTAGTTGTTGTTGTTGTAGTAGTAGTAGTATTAGTATTAGTAGTAGTAGTAGCTATAGTAGCAGTAATGGTAGTAGAAATAGTAGTAGCAGTCGTAGCAGCGTTAGGAATAGGAGTAGTAATAGTAGTAGGAGGAGTATTAGTAGTAGTAGGAGGAGTAGTAGGAGTAGTAGTAGAAGTAGTAGTAGTAGCATTTGTAATAGTAGTTGCAGCAGCAGGAGTAGTTGTTGTTGTTGTAGTAGTAGTAGAAGAAGAAGTAGCAGTAGAAGGATAAGAAGTGGTAGTTGTAGTAGTAGTAGTAGATTTGCAGGAGTAGTAGTAGAAGTAGTAGTAGCTGTAGAAGTTCTAGTAGCAATAGTAAGACAAGTAGTAGCAGTAGTAGTAGTGGTAGCAGTAGAGGTAGCAGTAGTAGTAGCAGTAGCAGTAGTAGTAATAGTAGTAGTAGTAGTAGAAGTCGTTGTTGTTGTAGTAGTAGTAGCAGTAGCAATTGTTGTGATAGTAGTAGTAGTAAGAGTCATATAGTGGTAATTGTTGTCATAGTAGTAGTTGTTGTTGTTGTTGTAGTAGTAGTAGGTGTAGGAGTAGGAGTTGGAGTAGTAGTAGGAGTAGTTGCAATTATAGTAGTAGTGGTAGGCATAGTATTAATAGTAGGAGTAGGAGTTGTTGTAAGAGTAGCAATTGAAGTACTAGCAGTAATAGTAGAAGTTAGGAGTAGTAGTAGCAGTATTTATAGTAGTTGCATCAGTAGTTGTAGCTGTAGTTGTAATAGTCATAGTGGGATTAGTAGTAGCAATAGTAGTCGTAGTAGTGGTAGTAGTAGTAATAGCAGTAGCATTAGTAGTAGTAGTAGTCATTGTTGTTGTAGTAGTAGTTGTTGTTGTAGTAATAGTAGTAGTTGTTGTAGTAGTAATCGTATTAGCAGTAGGAGTAGTTAAAGTAGTAGTAGTAGTAGTACTAGTTGTATTAGTAGTAGTAGTAGTAGTGGTAGTAATAGTAGTGGTGGTGGTTGTAGTAGTATTGGTGGTGGAAGCAGTAGTAGTGGTACTAATAGTAGTAGTAGGAGTGGAATAAAATGTATTAGTAGTAGTAGTGGTGGTAGTTTTTGTAGTGGTTGTAGTAGTAGTGGTAGCCGTAGCAATAGAGGTGTTAGTAGTAGTTGTAGTAGTAGTAGAAGAAGTTGTGGAAGTTGTTGTAGTCGTAGTAGTAGTAGTGGTAGCTAGTGCAAAAGTAGCAGCACTAGTAGAAGTAGGAGTAAATGTAGTACTAGTAGCAGTAGTAGTAGTTGGAGTAGTAGTAGTAGCAGTAGTAGTAGTTACAGTAGTAGTTGTAGCAGTAGTTGTAGTAGCAGTCATAGTAGAAGTAGAAGTTGCAGTTGTAGTAGTAGTAGGAGGAGAAATAGTAGTAGTAGCAGTAGCAGTGGTAGTAGTAGAGGTAGTAGTAGTTGTTGTCTTAGCAGTGGTAGGAGTAGTAGCAGAAGTAGTAGTAGTTATAGTAATATTAGTAGTAGGAGGAGGAGGGGGAGAAGTACTAGTAGTATTAGTAGTAGTAATAGTAGTCGTATAATTAGTAGCAAGCAGGAGTAGCAGCAACAGCAGAAGTGGTAGTAGAGGTAGTAGTAATAGTAGTAGTAGTAGTAGTAGTAGTAATGGAAGTAGTAGTAGTAGTAGTAGAAATAGGAGGAGTAGTAGTAGTAGAGGCAGCAGTAGTATCAATAGTAGCATTATAGTAGTTGAAGTAGTATTAGCAGTAGTTGTAGTTGTTGTAGTAGTGGTAGTAGTAGGATTAGGCATTGGAGGAGGAGTAGTAGTAGCAGCAGTGGTAGTTGTAGTAGTAGTAGTAGCCGCAATAGTAACGCTAGTAGAAGTAAAACTAGTAGTAGTGGTAGTTGAAGTAGTAGTAGTAGGAGTAGTAGGAGTAGTAATAGTGGTAGCAGTAGTTGTAGTTGTTGTACTAGTAGTTATTATTGTATCTGTTGTTCTCATAGTAGTAGTAGCAGTAGTAGTAGTACCGGTAATAGTAGTTGTAGTACTAGCAGAAGTAGTAGTAGTTGTTGTTGTTGTTGTATTGGTTATAGCACTAGTAGTATCAGTAGTAGTAGCAGCAGTTGTAGTAGTAGTAGTAGTAGTAATAGCAACTGTAGTAGTAGTGGCAGAAACAGCAACAATAGTAGTAGTATTTGTAGTGGTAGTAGTTGTAGTAGTAGTAGTAGAATTAGTAGTAGTTGGAGTAGTTGTAGTAGTAGTTGTTGTTGTTGTAGCAGTAGTGGCAGCAGTAACAACAGTACTAGTAGTATTTATAGTGGTAGCAGTTGTTGTAGTAGTAGTAGAAGTAGTAGTTGTTGTAGTAGTAGCCGCAGCAATAGTAGTCGTAGTAGGAGTAGCAATACTAGTAATAGTAGTAGTAGTAGTAGTAGAAGTAGTAGTAGTAGCAGTAGTAGAAGTAGTAGTAGCAGTAGTAGTTGTTGTTGTTGTAGCTATTGTAGTAGGAGTTGTAGTAGTAGAAGTAGTAGCAGTAGCACTAGTAAAAGTTGTAGTAGATGAAGTTGCTAAGTAGTAGTAGTAATAGCTGGAGCAGTAGCAATAGTTATAATTGTCGTAGCAGAAGTAGTAGCAGCAGCAGCAGTACTATTAGCAGAAGTAATTGTACTAGTAGTAGTAGCTATAGCAGCAGCAAGAGTAATAGTAGTAGTAGTGGTAGGAGTGATAGTAATATTAGCTGCAGCAGCAGTAGTAGTATCGGTAGTAGCAGCAGTGGTAATAGTAGTAGTAGTAGTAGTAGTAGTAGTAGTAGTAGCTGTAGAAGTATGAGTAGTTGTAGTAATAACAATATTAGTAGCAATAGTAGTAGTAGTAGTCATAGCTAAAATAGTAGAAGCTATTGTAATAGCAGTAGCAGTAGTAGCAGCATTAGCAGCAACTGCAGCAGTAGTAGTTGTGGTAGCAGTAGCAGCAGCAGCGACAGTAGTAGTAGTAGTAGTTTGCAACAATAGCAGCAGTAGCAATGGCAGTAGTAGTAGTTGTAGTAGTAGTAGTGGAAGCAGTAATAACCGTAGTAGTATTAGTAGGAGTAGTAGTAGTAGTTGCAGTAGTAACAGAAGTAGGTGTAGTAGTAGTTGTTGTTGCAGTAACAAAAGTAGGAACAGTAGCAGCAGCGGCAGTAGCAGCAGCAACAATAATAGTAGTATAAGAAGTAGTAGAAATACTAGTACTTATAGTAGCAGCAGTAGTACTAGTAGTGGTAGTAGCAACAATGGCAAAAGTAGTTGTAGTTGTAATAGTAATAGAATTAGTAGTGGTAGCTACAACAGTTCTTGTAGCAGAGCTGGCGATAGTAGTAGTAGCAGTAGTGGTAGGAGTTGTAGCAGCGGTAGTAGTGGTGTGAGTAGTAGTTCAAGTAGTAGTAGTAGTAATAGTGCTAGTTGTAATAGCAGTAATAGTAGCAATAGCAATAGCAGTAATCTTAGTAGAAGTAATAATAGTAGTAGCAGCAGCTGTAGTTGTACTAGTGGTGGTTGCAGTAGCAATAGAAATAGTAATAGTTATTGTAGCAGTAGTTGTAGTGGTTGTACTAGTAATAAGAGTAGTAGTATTTGTAGTAGAAGTAGTAGTATTAGTAGTAGAAAAAGCAACAATACAAGTAGTAGTAGCAGTAGTGGCAGTTGTAGTAGTAGTTCTACTAGTAGTAGTAGAAGTAGTAGTAGCAGTAGTAGTATTAGTTGAAGTTGGAGTAGGAGTTGGAGCAGGAGTAGTAGTAGTAGTAATAGTAGTAGTTATTGTTGTAGTTGTTGTAGTAGAAGTTATTGTAGTAGTAGTAGTAGTAGTAGTAGAAGTAGTAATAGTAGTGGAAGTTGCAGGAGTAGTTTTAGCAAGAGCAATAGTAGTAGTGTTAGTGGTAGTTTTAGCCAGAGTAGTAGTAGTAGTATTACTTGTAGTAGTAGTAGTTGTTGTTCTTGTTGTAGTAGTAGTAGTTGGAGTATTAAGAGTTGTAGTAGTAGAAGTTGTCATACTAGTAGTAGTTGTTGTTGTTGTTGTAGCAGTAGCAATAGTTATAGCAGCACTAGTAGGAGTCAGAGTAGACATAGCAGTAGTAGGAGTTAGAGAAGTTGTAGTAGTTGCAGGTTCATGACTTGTAGTAGTAGCTGAAGAAGAAGAAGAAGAAGAAGAAGAAGAAGAGGAAGAAGAAGAAGAAGAAGTAGTAGTAGTAGTTGTAGTAACTGAGGTAATAGTAGTAGAAGCAACAATAATAGTAGTGGCTGTATTTATACTAGTAATAATAGTAATTATAGTAGTAGTAGCTGCAGTAGTTGCAATAGTAGCTGTAGTTGGAAGAGTACTAGCAGTTGTAGTAGTAAATGTTGTAGTAAACATAGTAGAAGTAGGATGAGGAGTTGTAGTAGTAGTAGTAGGAGGAGTAGTAGTAGTAGGAGTAGTAGTAGTAGTAGTACGAGTAAGAGTACGAGTGGCACGTGGAGTAGTTGTAGTAGTAGCAGTAGTAGTAATAGTCATAGTACAAGTAGTCGTAGTAGCCATAGTACTAGCAGCAACAACAGTAGTGGTAGTAGTAGTAGCAACAGCAGTAGTCATAGCATTAGTTGTAGTTGTAGCACTAGTTGTAGGAGTAGTTGTAGTAGTTGTAGTAATAGTAGTAGTAGAAGTAGCAGTAGCAGTATTACTAGTTGTAATAGTAGTAGTTGTAGTAGTAGTAGTAGTAATGGTAGTAGTTGTCATTGTAGTAGGGTAGCCGTAGTTGCAGTAGTAGTTGTTGTTGTTGTGGTAGCAGTTGCAGCAGGAGTTGTAGTTGTATTCACAGCCTTAGTAGTAGTAGCTATAGCAAAAGAAGTAGTAGTATCAAAAGTAGTAGTAACAGTAGTAGTACTAGTAGTAGTAGTAATAGTAGTAGCTCTAGTAATAGTGGGTGTAGCAGTAGTAGTAGCAATAGTATTAGAATTAGTTGAAGTAGTAGTAGTAGTAGTAGTAGTAGTAGTAGCTGTAGCAATAGTAGTAGGAGTAGTAGTAGGAGTAGTCCTAGTAGTAGTA
>RXID01022005.1:12500-18421 GCA_005019695.1 Trichopus zeylanicus subsp. travancoricus | reverse complement strand
GTTGTAGTAGTAGTACTAGCAATAGTAGTTGCAGTAGTAGTTGTTGTAACAGTTGCAGCAGCAGCAGCAGTAGTAGTAGTAGCGGCAGTAGCAGTGGTAGTAGTAGTTGTACTTGCAATTGTATTAGTAGCAGTGGCAATATCAGTAGTTGTAGTAGTTGTTATTGTTGGTGTTGTTGTAGTAGTAGTAGTAGTCATTATAGTAGTTGTAGCTGGAGTAGTTGTTGTATCAGCAGCAGCAGCAGCAGTAGCTATGGTGGAAGTAGTAGTAGAAGTAGTAGTAGTAATAGTGGTCGTAGTCATAGTAGTAGTAGTGTAGCAGTAGTAGTAGTGGGTGTAGTAGCAAGTGCAACAGTAGTATTAGAATTAGTTGAAGTAGTAGTCATAGTAGTAGTAGTATTGGCAACAGTAGTAGCAATAGCAGTAGCAGTAGTAGTAGGAGTAGTTGTTGGAGTAGGAGTAGTAGTAGTTGCAGTAGGCGTAGTTGTAGTAGTAGTAGGAGAAGTAGTAGGAGTACCAATATAAGTAGTAGCAGCTGTAGCAGTGCAAGTAGTAGAAGTGAAAGTAGGAGTACTAGTAGTTGTGGTAATATTAGTAGTAGGAGTAGCAATAGAAGTAACAGTCGTAGTAGTAGTACTAGTGGCAGTGGTAATATTAGTAGTAGGAGTTGTAGTAGAAGTTTTAGTAGCAGTCCTAGTGGCAATTGTAGTTGTAATAGTAGTAGTAGTAGTAGCAGTTGCAGTAGAAGTAGCAGAAGTAGAAGTAGTTGCAGTAGTAGTAGTAGAAGAGGTAGTAGTAGTAGTAGTAATAGTAGTAGCAGTTGCAACGGTATTAGTACAAGTGGTGTTAGTAGTAGCAGCAAGTGCAGTTGTAATAGTAGTATTAGTGGTAGTAGTAGTAGTTATTGTTGTAGCTATAGTAGCAATAGTTGCACTAGTAGTAGTAGCGAAGGTAGTAGATGTAAGGGGAGTCGTAGTAGCAGTAGTTACAGTAGTAGAAGTTGTAGGACTTGTAGTAGTAGTGGTAGTAGTCATAGGAGTAGTAGTAGAAGTAATAGTACTAGTAGTAATAGTGATAATAGTAGAAATAGTAGTAGCAACAGTAATTGTAGCAGTAGTAGTAGAAGTAGTAGTAAGAATAGCAGCAACAGTAGTAGTGGTAGTAGTAGTACTAGTAGTAGTGGTAAAAGTAGTAGCAGTAGTTGTAGTAGTAGTAGTAGTGGTGGTGGTAGTAGTAGTTGTTGTTGTTGTTGTTGTTGTTGTAGTACGAATAGGTGTAGGAGGAGTAGTTGTACGAGTAGCTGTGTTGTTGTTGTAGTAGTCGGAGTAGTAGTAGCGGTAGTAGTTAGAGTAGTAGTAGGAGTAGCAATAGAAGTAGCAGCATTAGTAGCAGTAATAGTTATAGAAGTACCAGTAGGTGTTCTAGTAGCAGTAGTAGTAGCAGTAGTAGACATATCAGATGTTCTTGTAGTAGTAGTAGTAATAGTAGTAATAGTAGTAGTATGAATTATAGTTATAGTAGTAGTAGTCGTAGTAGTTGTTGTTATAGTAGTAGTAGCAATAGTAATAGTAGTAGTAACAGTGGTAGTAGTAGCAGCAGTAGTAGTCATAGTAGTAGTAGTTGTTGTTGTAGTAATAGTAGTAGTAGTAGTAGTAATAGTAGAAGTAGTAGTAATAGTAGAAGTAGTAGTAGTAGTAGTAACAAAAGTAGTAGTAGTAGTAGTAGCAGCAGTAGTAGTAGTACTTGCAATAGTAGTAGTAGTAGCAGTAGTAGCTGTAGTAGCAGTACCAGCAGCAGCAGTAGTTGCAGCAGTAGTGGCACTATTAGCAATAGTAGTTGTTGTATCATTAGTAATAGTAGTAGTAATCGAAGAAGTAGTAGTAGTAGTAGCAATAATAGTGGTAGTAGTAGCAGTAGGAGTGGTAGTAGTTGCAGTTGTAGTAAAAGTAGAAGCAGCAGCAGTAGTAATAGTAGCATTTGGAAGCACTAGTAGTAGTTGCTGTTGTTGTTGTTGTTATAGTAGTAGTAGTTGGAGGAGGAGTAGTAATAGTAGAAGTAGTAGCGGTAGTTGTAGTTGTAGTAGTATCAGTAGGAGTAGTAGTAGAAATTGGAGTAGCAGTAACAGTAGTTGTTGTTGTTGTTGTGGGCGTAGTACTACTAGTAGTAGTGATAGCAGTAATAGTATTTGTACTTGTTATTGTCGCAGTGGTAGTGATAATGGTTCTGGTAGTAGTAGCAGTGGTAGTAGTAGGAGTGTTAGGAGTAGTTGTAGTAGTTGTAGTAGTAGTAGGAGTATTAGGATTAATAGTAGTAGTAATTGTCATAGTAGTAGAAATCATAGTACTAGTAGTAGTAGGAGTAGGAGTATTGGGATTAATAGTTGTAATAGTTGTAGTTGCCATAGTAGTAGCAGTAGAGGTAGCAATAGTACTAATTGTCATCGTCGTAGTAGTAATAGTAGTAGTAGCAGTAGTGGTTATAGCAGTCAGACTAGTATTGGTACTAGTTGTAGTTATAGTTGTACTAGTAGGTGTAGCATTGGTAGCAGTAGCTCAAGGAGAAGTGGTAGTAGTAGTAGTAGTCGTAATAACAGTAGGAGTAGTAGTAGTTGCAGGAATAGTAATATAGTGGTTGTAGTAGTAGTAGCAGTAGTTGCTATTGTTGTAGCAGTCGCAATACGAATTGGAATTGGACTAGGACTAGTATTAGTATAAGTAGTAGTAGTAGTGGGACTAGTAGTAGTAGCACTTAGAGTAGAAGTACTAATAGTAGCAGTGGTGATAGTAGTAGTAGTGGTAGTAGCAGTTGTCCGACTAGAAGCATTAGTAGCAGTAATGGTAGTAGTAGTAATTCTAGTAGTATTACTTCAACTACTTCTAGTACTATTACTACCATAAGTTCTACTATTACTACAACTACTTCTAGTACTATTTCTTCCTCAAGTACTACTATAACTACAATAACTATTCCAACAACTATTGCTGCATTTCTACTACTACTAGTACAACTACTACTATTACTACCACTACTACAACTATTGCTGGTACTACTACTATTATTACTACTACTACTTGTAAATGTACTATGACTCCAACTCCAACTATTACTACTACTACTCCTACTCCTACTCATACTGCTACTACTTTGACTACTACTGCTTCTACTACTACAACAACAATAACAACAACTACCATAACAATAACTTCAACAACAACAACAGCAACAACTACCACTACTAATTGAGCTCCTACTACTACTACTAATACTATGACAAAAACTACTACTACTACTAATGCTACAACTACGACTACTACTACAATTGTTATTACTGCTAGTTCTACTAATGCTACTACTGCTGCTGCTGCTGCTACTACTACTACAACTACTACAACAACTACCACTACTACTACAACTACGACAACAACGCCTACTACGACTATTGCTGCTACAACAAATTATACTACTACTACTACTATTACTCCAACTACTCCTACTACAGCTACTACTGCTATTACTACAACTACCACTACTATTACTTTGCCAACTGCAACTACTACTGCTACTACTTCTAACACTACTACTACTGCTGCGGCGCTAACGCTACAAGCACTACATCTACTACCACTACTTCAACTGCAGCTAACACTACTACTGCTAATACTACTATGACTACTTCTGCTACTACTGCTACACCTGCTATGAAAAATACTACTACAAGGACTGCTGCCACTACCGCTACAAATTCTACTTCTACTACTACAACAACAGCAACTACTACTACTACTACTATAACTACTACTGTTACTAATTCTACTTCTACTACAACCACTACAATAACTACTACTACTACTACTACTACAAAAACTCCTACAATGACAACTACTACTATAATCGCAACAACAACAACAACTACTACTACTACTATTACTGCTACTACTACTGTTACAACTACTACTACTGCCTACAACAACTAAAAATACTTCTGCTGCTACTACTATGACTAGAACAACTACTAGTACTGCTACCACTACTACTGCTGTTGCTACTACTACCTCTACTTTGGATACTATTACAACTGTTACTACGACAACTCCTTCTGCTATGACAACTACTACTGCGACTACTACTACTGCTACGATTGCCTGACAACAACAACTACCCCTACTTCTACTACTACTACTACAACTACTTCTGTTACAACTACAACTACTACTGTTTCTCCATTACTACTGTCATTATTATTATTATTACTACTACTACTACTACACTACTACTACTACTACTACTACTACTACTACTACTGCTACTACTACTACTACTTCTACAACAACAACAACAACAACAAAAACACTAATATTACCACCACTACTACTACTACTGCTGCTACTACTACTACTACGACCACAAGTACTGAAACTACTACTATTACCACTACTACAACTACTACTACTTCTACTATTACTTATGCTGCTACTACTACTATTACTACAACAACAACACCAACACCAACTACTACCACTACTACTACTACAACTACTCCTGGTCCTACTCCAGCTGCTACTAATACTACACCTACTCCTACTACTACTACTATTACGGCTACTCCGACCCCTCCTACATCTACAACTACTACTACAACAACTACTACTACTATTTCTTTTACTAACACAACTACTTCTACCACTACTACCACTACTGCTACTACTACTACTACATCTACAACTACTCATACTACCACTACAACTACATCTACTACAATCGCTACTACTGCTAGTACTACTACTACTACAACTACTACTGCCACTACTACTACTACTATTACTGCGAATACTACTACAACAACAATAACTACTACTACTACTACAACTACTACTACTACAACAACAACAACAACTACTAGTACTACTACTACTCCTCCTCCTACTCCTCGCCCACCTACTACTACTACAACTACCACTGGTACTACTCCAACTGCTGCTATTACCACTACTACTAATACTAGTATGACTAAACCAACTCCTACTCCTACTACCAATCCTACTACTACTTCCACAACGCTAACTACTACTACAACAACTACTACGGCTACTACTGCTAGTACGACTACAACTACAACTAATACTCCTACTACTACAACAACAACTACTACTACTACTACTACTACTACTACCACATCTGCTGCTACTACTACTAGTATTTCTACTACTACTACAACTACTACTACAACTACCACGACTATTACTACTCCCACTCCTATACTATAACAACAACTACTACTACCACTTCTACTACGGCTACTGCTGTTGCTGCTACTACTACTAATGCTACAACTACTGCTATTGCTACTACTACTATGACTAGTACCACTTCTGCTACTACTACTAATGCTACAGCTACTGCTATTACTACTACTACGATGATAACTAGTACTACTTCTACTACTACTCCTCCTCCTCCTCCCACCACTATTACTACTCCCACTACTACTACTGCTACTGCTAGTCCTAATACTACTCCTCCAACTACTGCTGCTCCTCCTCCTAAAACTAGTACTATTACTATTGTTACTACTACTACTACTGCTATTACTACTACTACTACCACTACTGCTACTACTATTACAACAACTAGTACAGCTACTACAACTGCTATTACTACCGCAATAACAGCAACAATAATTACTACTACTACTAATACTACTATTATGACTAGAACTACTACTCCTAGAACTACGACTGCTACTACTACAACAACTATGACTACTGCTTCTGCTGCTGTTACTACTATTATTGCTACAACAGTTACTGCAGAACAACAACAACTACTAGTACTCCTACTACTACAATGACTACTACTATGATTACTACTAGTTCTACCACTACTATTTGTTCTGCTACTACTACTACTGCTATAATTACTACT
>RXID01022005.1:0-7500 GCA_005019695.1 Trichopus zeylanicus subsp. travancoricus | reverse complement strand
GTACTACTAGTACTACTACTACTACCACAACTATTACTATGACTACTAGCACTTCTACCTCTACTACTACTACTCCAACTACTGCTACTTTTGCTATCTCCATTTCTCCTACTATTGCTACTATTACTACTACTACAACTAAAGCAATTACCACCGCTACTGCTACTACTACTACAGTTGATACTACTTCAACTATTGCTACTATGACTACTATTGTAACTACTGCTACCGCTACTATCACAGTAGCTACTCCTACTATTACTACTACTACTATAACGACTACTACTACAATGACTACTTCTACTACTATGACTACTATGACCTCTCCTACTACTAATACTTCTGCTCCTGCTCCTGCTGCTTCGGCTGCATCGACGACCACAACAACTGCTACTAAAACTACTACTACTTGAATTTCTGCTATTATTACTACTATTATTACTACTACTACTATTGCTATCACTGCTACGACTGCTCTTACTACTACTCCTGCGATTGCTAATACAACAACTGCTACTATGACAGTTAATACAACAACTACTACAAAAACTACTACTGCAACTATGACTGCTACTACTAAAACAACAACTAATACTACTACTACTACGGCAACTTCTACTTGTATGACTACTTCTAATGTTACTATTACTACCACTGCTACGCAACTACTATTACTACTACTACTGCTGCTGCTGCTACTACTACTACTACTAGTACTAGTACTATTACAACAACAACTACTACTACAACTACTAATTCTACAAGTACTATGACTCCAACCCTGACTACTGCTACTATTACTCCTTCTACTTGTCCTACTACTACTACTAAGACTACTACTACTTCTACTACTATAATAACAACAACAACTACTACTATTACTAATACTCCTACTACTACTACTATAGGTACTACTACTACTACTACTACTACTACTACTACTATTACTACTCCAACTGCTACTATTACTACAATTACAACTTCTGCTATTACTACTACTACAACAACAACAACAACTACTACTACTACGATTAATACTATGACTAATACTACGACAACTTCTACTACTACTACTCCAACTCCAACTCCTACTCTTGCTATAATTCCTAATACTACTACTTCTACTACTGTTACTACTACTATTACTACTACTACTATTTCTACTAACACTACAACCACTACTACTACTACTATTACTACTACTACTACTACTTCTACTACTACAACAAAAACTACTACTACTACTACTACTTCGTCCACTACGACTACTAATGCGACTACTACTACACTAATACTTCAACAAATTATACTTGTGTGACAACTACTCCTATGATTACTACTATTACTGCTACCAATACTCTGACTACTACTACAACAACTACTAATACTACTCCAACTGCTATTACACCAACTACTACCACCACTGCTACAACAACAACAACAACTACCACACTACTGCTACTACTACAACTGCTCCTACTCCTACTCCTGTAACATTTTGACAACCTACTCCTACTCTGACTCCTACTACTACTACTACCACTACTGCTCCTACTAGAACTACTACTGCTTATACTATTTCCACTACTACAACTACTACTACTACACCTGCTACTAATACTACCACCACAACTGCTACTATGATTACTACTACAACTACTTGTGCTACTACTACTAGTACTACTATAATGATACTACTACGACTACTGCTACTGTACTACGTTTATTACTACTACTCATATTACTATTATTTCTACTATGACTACTACTACAACTAGAACTACTACTCCCACTACTTCTCTGACTATTACTATAACTACTATGATGACTATTACTACTTCTGCTACTGCTACTACTACTACTACTACTTCTTCTTCTAGTACTACTCCCACTACTACTGCTCCTACTACTCTAAGTACTACAACATGTACTGCTATTGCTACTGCAATTAGTACAAGTACTCCTACTACTCCTACTGCAACAACTACTACAACAACTACTACCGCTACTACTACTACTCTTACTACTACTGCGACTACTATGACTACTATTACTACTGCTACTGCTGCTACTACAACTGCTACTCCTACTACTCCTACTACTACGACTATTAGTCCTACTACTACTGCTACTGCTACTTCTACTACTACTATCACTATAGCTACCACTAATACTAGTATTATTATGCTACGACCACTACTACTACTATTACTACAACTTTTACTACTAATACAACTACAACTACGACTAGAACTACTACTCCTACAACTATAATTACTACCACAATAACTAATACTGCTACTGCTGCTGTTAACACTATTACTACGGCCACTACTACTGCAACTACTACTACTACTACTACTACTACAACTACTACTAGTACAACTTCTACCACAAGTCCTACTTCTGCTACTACTATAACTATTACTACTACTCCTACTTCTCCTACTACTAATACTACTGCTACTACTACTACTACTACTACTAATACTACTTCAACAACAACAACAACAACTACTACTACTATTACTACAACTACTACACCTACTGCTAATCGTAGTACAACTCCTACTACTACTGCTACTCCTACTGGTACTACTAACACTATTTCTATAGCAACAGCTACTACTACAAATACTACTACTTCTAGTACTACTATTACCACAACTACTATTCCTACTACTACTATTACTACCACTACTACTACTACTACTGCAACTACTACTTCTGCTACTACTTCTATTACTACCACTACTACAACAATTTTTACACCTCCTACTGCTGCTGCTACTACAATTACTACAACAACAACTACTACAAATATTACCACAACTACTACTAATGTTACTACTACTACTACTACTACTACTACTACTACTACTACTTCTTCTTCTCCAACTACTACTACTTGTATTACCACTTCTACTACTTCACCAACTTTGACTACTATTGATAACAATAATTGTTACTACTAAAGCTTTTGCTACTACTATAACTAGTACTGCTTCGATTTCTACTACTGCTACTACTATTGCCACTACTACTACGACTACTACTTGTAGTGCTGCTACCAATGCTATGACTACTACTACTACTACTACTACTACTACTACTACTGTTGCTACTGTTACTACTACTGCTACTACTATTGCTGCTGCTGCTGTAACTACCACAACTCTACTTCTCCTACTACTACGGCTACTACAACAACTACTACTCTTGCTGCTGCTGCTATGGTTACTACTACTACTGCCACTGCTACTACTTTTACTTCTACTTTTACTTCTCATGCTACTACGACAATTACTACTAATACTTCTTCTACTTACACTACTAGTACAATAACTACTATAGTTACTACTGCAGCTACTGCTACTACTACTACTACTGCTACTGCAACTACTATTAGTACTGTTGCTACTATTGCTTCTATTGTAATTGTTGCTACTGCTACCACTACTACAACAATAACAACGACTACTACTACTACAACTACTACAACTACTATAACAACTTCTTCTACTACTACTACTGCTGCTGCTGCTACAACAATTACTCCTACTACTGCTACTACTACTATATCTACTACTACTACAACTTCTACAACCACTATTACTACTATACGACTACTATCTATACTACTATTGCAGCTACGACTACTACTGGTACTACTACTACTACTACTGCCACTACTGCAAAAGCTGCTATAACTACTGCTTGTACGACTACTGTTGCTACTAGTACAACAAATTATACTACAACTACTACTTCCACTACTACTACTACAACTTCTATAGCTACTACTACTTCTACTATTGCCACTACTGCTACAACTGCTACTATTACTACAACAACTTCTACTGTAACTATTGCTGCTACTGCTACACTATTGTTGCTACTGCTACTGCTGCTACTAATACCACTACTGCTACTACTACAACTACTGCAGCTATTGTTACGACTGATATTACTATTCCTACTACAACTTCTACTACTACTACTATTATAACTACACTACTACCACTCCTACTAATACTACTACTACTATTTCTGCTACTGCAACTATAGTTGCTACTAGAACTACTACACTACTACTACTACTACCACAACAACAACAACTGCTGCTGCTGCTGCTCCTGCTGCTACTACTACTACTACCTCAACTACTAATACTGATACTCCAACTACAACAACTAATTCTGCTGCTGTTGCTGCTGCTGTTGCGATTGTTACTCCCACTACTATAACTATTGCCACTGCTGCTGCTACTACTCCAAAAACTACTACTACTTCTGCTGCTCCTATTACAAGTACTACGACTACAGTGACGACTATTGAAGCTCTTACTAATACTTCTACTACTTCTCCTAGCACTATGACTTCTGCAACTACTTTTACTACTACTACATGTGCAATGACGGCTACAACTACCAAAAGTACTACTTCAGCTATTACTTCTACTGCTACTGCTGCTACTACTATTACTGCGACTGTTACTAATACTACTACTACTGCAACAAATGCAACTTGTGCTACAACTAAAACTTCTACCGCAATAATAACTACTACTACTTCTACTTCAATTGCTGCCACTACTTCTACTGCTACTACTTTTGTTTCTACCACTATTATTGCTACTACTACTACTTCGTCTGCTGCTACAGATATTACTGCTACTACTACTACCACTACTACTACATAGTTGAAACTGTTACTGCTTCTGCTACCACTACTACATCTCATAATAATAATACTACTACTACTGTTGCTACTACTACCACAACTGCTACTACTACAACAACAACAACAACTACTACTACTATTATTACGACTGCTATTATGACTACAACTACCATGACTACTTCTATTACTATGACTACAACTACTACGCTACTACTACTACTACTCCTCCTACTACTTCAACTACCATTACTACTACTATGACTGCGACTAATAATACTAGTAATAATACTACATCTGCAACTACTACTTCAACCCAAACTCCTACTCCTGCTACTATTTCTATTACTACTGCTATTATGACTACAACTACCATGACTACTTCTATTACTATGACTACAACTACTACGCTACTACTACTACTACTCCTCCTACTACTTCAACTACCATTACTACTACTATGACTGCGACTAATAATACTAGTAATAATACTACATCTGCAACTACTACTTCAACCCAAACTCCTACTCCTGCTACTATTTCTATTACTACTGCTATTATGACTACAACTACCATGACTACTTCTATTACTATGACTACAACTACTACGCTACTACTACTACTACTCCTCCTACTACTTCAACTACCATTACTACTACTATGACTGCGACTAATAATACTAGTAATAATACTACATCTGCAACTACTACTTCAACCCAAACTCCTACTCCTGCTACTATTTCTATTACTACTGCTATTATGACTACAACTACCATGACTACTTCTATTACTATGACTACAACTACTACGCTACTACTACTACTACTCCTCCTACTACTTCAACTACCATTACTACTACTATGACTGCGACTAATAATACTAGTAATAATACTACATCTGCAACTACTACTTCAACCCAAACTCCTACTCCTGCTACTATTTCTATTACTACTGCTATTATGACTACAACTACCATGACTACTTCTATTACTATGACTACAACTACTACGCTACTACTACTACTACTCCTCCTACTACTTCAACTACCATTACTACTACTATGACTGCGACTAATAATACTAGTAATAATACTACATCTGCAACTACTACTTCAACCCAAACTCCTACTCCTGCTACTATTTCTATTACTACTGCTATTATGACTACAACTACCATGACTACTTCTATTACTATGACTACAACTACTACGCTACTACTACTACTACTCCTCCTACTACTTCAACTACCATTACTACTACTATGACTGCGACTAATAATACTAGTACTAATACTACATCTGTAACTACTACTTCAACCGAAACTCCTACTCCTGCTACTATTCCAAATACCACTACTGCTACTATGACTTCTGCTGCTACTACAACTACTAGTAGTAGTACTACTACTACTACTTCTCCTCCTACTACTACTATTGCTACTACTTTCGCTACTACTACTTCTACTATTACTACTACAACTACTATTGTTGCTCCTGCTACTACTAGTATTTCTCCTACTACTATGACTACTTTACAGCTACCACCACTACTGCTGCAACAATTGCTTCTATTGTTACTACTACTACTACTACTACTTTTATTTCTACTATTACTATAGCTACTACTAGAACTATTGCTACTATTACAACTACCGCTCCTACTGCTACTACTATTATTATTATTATTATTATTACTACTACTACTACTAGTAGTAGTACTACTACTACTAGTTGCACTTCTACTACTACTACTACTATGACAACTAATACTGCTACTACTACTGCTACAACTACTACGATAACAACAACTACTACTAATACTTCTACTACTACTAGTACTACTACAACAACAACAACAACTACTGCCTCTACTACTACTATTGCTGCCTACTAGTACCCCATGGATGTAACTGCTTCAACTATAACAACAACAACAACTACTACTACAACTACTACTATTACTACTTCTAATAGTACTACTACTACTTCTACTGCTTGTACATTTACTGCTACTACTACTACTACTACAATTACTATGACTACTACTATTACTACTACTAATAGTACTTCTACTACTTCTATTGCCTGCACTTTTACTGCTACTAATACTATGACTACTACTACTACTACTACTACTACTCCGTCTACAACAACTACTGCTTACACTACTACTACTTCTACATTTACTGCAACTACAACTACTCCTACTACTACTATGACGTCAATGACAACAACAACTACTACTACTTCTACTACTGCTGCTGCTACTACTACTACTACTACTACTGCTACGACTACTAACACTACTACTACTACTCCACCACCACCTCCTCCGCTTATTTCTTCTACTACTACTACTACAACTACTGCTTCTACTTCTGTTACTAGTATTACTACTACTACAACTACTCCTACTACTGCTACTACTACAACTACTACAGTCACTTCTACTACTCCGGCTACTATAAGTACAACAACAACTACTACTATTGCTACTACTTCTAATACTACTATTGCTAGTACTGCAACTGCTACTACCTCTACGACTACACTACTTCTACAACTTATACTAATAGCATTACTACTACTCAAACAACTACAACTATTACTACTATTAATACTACTACTATTACTACTACCACTACAACAACTACTCCAACTGCTACAGCTACTACTACTTCTGTTACAACTACTGCTGCTACTACAAGTACTCCTACTTATACTACTACTACTGCTACTACTACTAATACCAATAGTACTGTGACTACTACTACTACTACTACGACTCCTGCTCCTACTATTTCTACAACAACCACAACTAC